>BQNB010003054.1:85045-118384 GCA_026074375.1 Tanacetum coccineum
AGTTGTAACAAGCATATAGCAAATTCAATAAGCACACATAAGACATAAATAAGCACAAAATAAGCTGGATCACAATAAGCAGTTTAATAAGCATAAAAGACAGAAATGCATAACATTCAAACTTAACTTTTCATTCAAATTTAAAAGGTTACAAGGTTTTTAAATGTAAAGACAGAAATTAAAGACATAAAACATAATCAAAAACATTAAAAATTTTAAACTACTCCTACTCCTACATACTACACCCCGTTTCTCTGTCTTCTTCTTCTTTTTTATAAGCTGCAGCTTGTGCTAGTTGTGCTTTTGCTGTGAGAGAGAACCAAACACATCTTGGCCCTTCATTATTCTTGCTGCCCAATCAAATAAATCACAACCCTTAATTTTTTTGTCCTTAGTTCTTGACGAATGGAAGCATTAGGGATTGCCAGCGTGGATATTTGGAGTTATATGTGGTGGGATAAGGTGGGGTTTGAGAGGGTGATGTTTTTGTATTCTTGTTGCAGGGTGTAAGGAAAGGGACGGGTGCACAGTAGTGGGGTTAAGTAATGGCGGGAAAATGGGTGTTTAACATAGATAGGGTAGACAGGGTAAGGGTTTTGTGGATTGGCAATTTGAGTCCCTCAAGGTGTATTGGTGAATTACATGAATCGTCCTTGTAACTTTCATCTTGGGTCCTTGAGGTTGGGTTGGGGTTTGCACCGTTAGTCCTTAAGGACTAACAATGTTAGTCCTTGAAGGACTAACGGTGTAAGGATAAAGGGAGTGTGGGCTTAACGCCCGTTAAAGGGTTGTTAAATGGTTTAAGAGTTGGGCCAGGGTAATGTTTTTTTGTTAGGCTTTGTTTTATAAAAAAAAGAAATGGGCTTTTAATAAATGGATTAAGGGCTTAAAGGTTTAAATGGGTTATGCTTAAATATAGTGGGCTGACTTGGCCCACTAAAATGGGTACAAGTGGGCCCACTTTTGACAATTTAGGTTTTCGGGTTTGGTTTTCAATGCCCTTTCCAATGCCGTATCCCGGGGTTGACTTTGACTTCGTCTTGACTTTATTAAATGCATAAACGTTGTCGAGTCGATCAGGAAATGTTCGTTTTAGCTCTATTTTTAATCCTTTTGTACCCTTGGCCTCGGTTTTTCACGCTTTTTCCAATTCCGTGCTCGGTTTTGTCTGGTTTGGCTTCATTTTTTGTCCTTTAGTGAATATCCGGTACCTGCATAATACAAACACAAAAACAAGCATATTTATGGCATTTTATGTGCGTTTTTGGTCGTTTAAGTCCGATTTTAATGGTGAAAAGTATGTGTAATTAAACGCATACCACCTATCTTTTTTCACGGTTCTCATAATTTTCTGGTGGATTCCAGATTATTAATGAAGAGCATTGTCACCTTTAAACCAATTGTTACACCCAAAAAGCCTTAGCCTACCTTGTATGTACTCACCTTTCGTACATTATTATGATAACCCAAGTTAATTATTTGAGTACACGGTTGCTAAGTCCTTATCCTTGTAAATACAGTTTTAGGACGATTGGGATTCATGGTAGTATTTATTTCGTGGAAGAATAGGGAAGAAAAGTTAAGTCAATACCCCCATATGTTTGTCAAATGATCTCCATGTTATTTTGATCCACCTTAATACGGGTCATTAGTTAGATTGTAAATATCGAGCATGTAAAAGCTCAAGTGTAGGGGTACGTATTATAAACCCCATGTGATGTATTATGTTATTCAAAAAAATGAGAAAAGAAAAAGAAAGAGATTGATGTAGAGTTGTGTAGAGTTTGTATATCTTCGTCCGAGTCTTGGCTTAGCAACCAAACCAAAGTGTATTCGTGTAAATAATTAGCTAACCCTTCCACTCCAAATTCACCCAAAGCCACCCAAATGTATCCCATCCGTTTCTGTTTCCATTATATGTTATCTTACACCTACACCCCACAACCCTTTAAAAGACCTCTTAGATAGTAATGAATAATGCTTGCACCTAGCGGTGGAGGTTTGATCCTTTACCAAGCCTATGGTAATTTATATGCTATGACAGGTAATGAGTGTTGGTTTTCCGTTTCCCCCTTATGTTATAATTTATTATACAACCGAGTGAAAGAAAGAATCCCAAACACTTATGTGAGGTGCTAGTATATATTTTCCGTGCTTTTAATTACGAGGTCTAGAAGGTTGTGTTGTAGAATACTTTTAATGAGTAGGTAAAATGACCCTCATATTGTTATTGTCTAGGTAGAAAAGCCCATTTGCTTGAGGACAAGCAAATCCCAAGTGTAGGGGTATTTGATGAGGTGTCATTTTATACACTTTTTTGGGGTCATTTAACCCCCTAAATCGTGCATTTATGCCCAAAATAGGTACTTAATTGTTCTTTTTCAGGTATTTCACATTTGGAAGATATTTAGAAGAATTACATGTGACTTGGACTCATTTGGAGAAGAAACAGACAAGACTATAGACCTACACCAACATCACTCAAGATAATGCTCTCAGCAGTTGGAGATGGCGTCACCAATACAACGTGACGCCGTCACAATGAAGACCAAGACGATGTCACAGGATCGCACGACGACGTCAGAGTACACGACCCAGCCTATTATCTAGAATATTCTCTGTCATGACGGCGTCACGACTAAAACAAAATGCCATCACATCGACTTTCCTATATGTACAAACCCGAATTTAAGGTTTTGAGTGTGTAACATTAGAATAAAAAGAGTGTATGAACCCTAGTTCGTTTAGCAGCTATTAGGGACGATTTTAGGGCCTAAAAACCCTATTGTACTTCCTCCAATTCATGTTTTAATCAAGTGAGGTTTACTTAATCATTCAATATGTCTATGTTTTGTTTGATTTATCTATGTTCTTGCTTTATCTTTAACATGCTTGGCTAAACCTCCTATTGTGTTTATTTATGATTGTATGAAACCTAGAATATATCTTAGTGGTGTTGCTTCTTGTGATGGATATGCATGTTAGGTCTTAGAAAACCATCTTTTATCTGTATCGCTGTTGATATGTCTAGGAAAACATGATTGTGTAGAAAAGATACCATCGGGTAACAGTCTTCGTACTACCTTGCCCCCTAATATGGTTGATCCACTTTTAATATATTTCACATGCACTTAGTATACTCCTAGGGGCCTTGTGAGTCCCAATGAATAGATCTTCTTAGCTTGTTAAAGCTTAGTTACCTTGGATAAATCCAAACTAACTATGTGAGAAACTATGATTATGAATACTACAAGTTATGCGGAATCTAACTTGTAATACTAAGAAGAACAATGTAAACAAAACTTTAAATATATATTGATTGCAAATATTCTGCCTAGGTTACAGAATAGCTAACTATGAATTGATGTCTCTAACTATGCCGTAGGGTTCCTTTTATACACTAAGGAAAACCCTAATGGGCTTACAAAACGCGTCAAGTGATCATGCATATCTATTCCTAATATAACTCATGCATATCACTTAAGCAGTACTAACTATTATACTAACAGTACTAACTATACTGGCAGTACTAACAATGTACTGGCAGTACTAACTAACTATAACTAGCAGTACTAAGTGTAGAAGCTCTGAATCCCAACAATCCTCCCCTAAACTTGTGATTTACCTTCAAATCTCAAGTTTCTTCTGTATTTAATCTTCTAGACTGCACTGTTGAGGATTCTTCCAAACATTCTTCTACTTCTGTACTTGTGACCTTATAAACCTTAGAAGTTCAAATGCCATCTCATTTTCATGATCAACCTCTAGTTTTCTGCTTAACATCTTTGATAGCATTTCTTGAGTAAGTGGATACTTCTTCTCTATCATCATGTGAATGGCAATTCCATTGTCCATCAACAAAATATGAATTCCACATGAATCAAATAGTCTCCAGCTTATCAAATTATATTCATGTTGATACATCTACATAGGCGAAGTATACGTTCATACTTTATACAGGCAAACTATACACTCGTATGATAATACAAGCGAAGTACACACTACAATATAGGCGAATTATACACATGTGACTAACACAGGCGAAGTATACACTGCAGTATAGGCGAATTATACACTTGTGACTAACACAGGCGAATTATACATGATTTTTTCTAAGATGAATTAATCTTGTAATCTTGGTAATTAAATCTCGTAATCTAATCTAAGTTTAATTAAGCCTTAACTTATCACTTAGTGATTAATTTAGGTCTAGTTTCTCCTTAGAAAGATTTAGTGATTGCCTTGATTTCTTTAGATTGCCTATAGTTAGTGTGATGTCTGAGTATATGGTTCTCTTTGTTTCATGTGTGTTCATAGCTTGCCTAGTATCTGTGTGCATAAATCATTGTGTAAATCAGTCTTTCATTGTCTTTTAATGATATATATTTGCTTGTATATGAATTGTATGTAACAAATCTTAGCAGAATCATGTCTTTCATTACTACTCAACCAACCAAACTTAATCTGGAACTTATTCGAAAGGAGAAAAGACTTGACATTGGGAAATGCAACGAAAGACTCAATCCTAGAAAGATTCAAAGAGAGCCCACATTTCAAGTTGTTTTAGATGCTCTGGCTCTCACTCCATGCTACTCTGCATTTCTCATCACTACAGATGTTCCATAAGTCTACATGTATTAGTTCTAGGATTCTGTTTACAAGCATGACATTTTCTATAGATTCAAGATAGACAAAAGGAAGAGATTCGAACTCAACTCTGGAAGTCTTCAGAGATATCTTCAAGATCTGCCCTATAGTTGAGGGTCAAGACTTTGAAGAAATTGTGTCTTTCTTAAGAGATCTTGGTCACACTGGGGAAATCCATTCACTCAATGACGTTGTTGTTGATCAGATGCATCAACCATGGAGAACTTTTGCTACACTCATTAACAGAAGCTTATCTGGAAAGACAACTGGTCTTGACAAGCTTCATCTCTCCAGAGCACAAATCCTTTAGGGTATGTACCATCAAAAGAATGTGGATTATGTTGAACTACTTTGGGAAGACTTCATCTACCAGATTGACAACAAAGCCTACAAAAAGCAAGATAAGATGTACTACCCTCGATTCACCAAAGTTATCATTCATTATTTCCTTACTCAAGACAAGACACTCTCCTGGAGAAACAAGATCGGGATGCATACCTCCAAGGATGACTACTTGATAAACACCTTACGATTTGTCTCTACAAGAGAAGAAAATTAAATCTATGGTGCCATACTTCCTGAATCATTGACTAGTCCAGAGATGAAGGAAACAAAAGCTTACAAGACTTACCTTGACTTTGTGCACAGGAGCTACACCTCCTAAGAAGGCGCGAAAGTTCAAGAAGCCAGCCTCTCCTAAACTCACTACTGTCCCAGTTTCTACTAAAGAAACTAAGGGAAAGTCAAAGAGAGTAAAAAGACCTGCAAAGAAGTCTACTCAGGCTCCAACAAGAGGTGTTGTTATTAGGGAAACTCTTGAGGTACCAGTGTCTAAGAAGAAGGAAAAGGTGGAAGTTGCTAGAGGTAAAGAACTTGAGCTGCTGTCTGATGTGTCATTAAAAGAAGATGCTCAATTTAAAGAAGTTCGAAGGAAGAGTATGAGGGACTAAAAAGTCATAAGTCAAGTTTTTGGTGGTTAATTTATGTGGTAAATGTGTTAGAATGATTTAATGATGTTAAGTGATCATGTTTGAGTGATTATTAATGCTTGTAAAAGGTGTAAAGTGTTGGTGTAAAATTTGAATTATGAAGGCGAACTATACACTTTGATTTTCACAGGCAAACTATACGAGTATATGTAGGCGAAGTATACTCTAGTGATAGCACATGCGAGTTATACACATCTACATAGGCGAAGTATACGTTCATACTTTATACAGGCAAACTATACACTCGTATGATAATACAAGCGAAGTATACACTACTACATAGGCAAATTATACACATGTGACTAACACATGCGAAGTATACACTGCTGTATAGGCGAATTATACACGTGTGACTAACACAAGCAAACTATACACTATTATAGGCAAATTATACATGAATTTTTTCTAAGATGAATTAATCTTGCAATCTTGGTAATTAAATCTTGTACTTTAATCTAAGTTTAATTAAGCCTTAACTTATCACTTAGTGATTTATTTAGGTCTAGTTTCTCCTTAGAAAGCTTTAGTGATTGCCTTGCTTTCTATAGATTGCCTATAGTTTGTGTGTTGTTTGATTTTGTGTTTCTCCTAATTTTAAGTGTGTTAATGTTGTGCCTAGTATCTGTGTGTGCATAAATCCTTGTGTAAATCTGTCTTGCATTGTCTTTTAGTGATATATATATATTTGCTTGTATATGAATTGTATGTGACAAATCTTAGCAGAATCATGTCTTCAATCACTGCTCAACAAGCAAAACTTGATCTTGAACTTGTCCCAAAGAAGAAAAGACTTGAAATTAGGAAATGCAACGGAAGACTCAATCCTGGAAAGATTCAAAGAGAGCCCACATTTCAAGTTGTTCTAGATGCTTTGGCTCTCACTCCATGCTACTCTGCATTTCTCATCACTACAGATGTTCCATAAGTCTACATGTATTAGTTCTAGGATTCTGTTTACAAGCATGACATTTTCTATAGATTCAAGATAGACAAAAGGAAGAGATTCGAACTTACTCTGGAAGTCTTCAGAGATATCTTCAAGATCTGCCCTATAGTTGAGGGTCAAGACTTTGAAGAAATTGTGTCTTTCTTAAGAGATCTTGGTCACACTGGGGAAATCCATTCACTCAATGACGTTGTTGTTGATCAGATGCATCAACCATGGAGAACTTTTGCTACACTCATTAACAGAAGCTTATCTGGAAAGACAACTGGTCTTGACAAGCTTCATCTCTCCAGAGCACAAATCCTTTAGGGTATGTACCATCAAAAGAATGTGGATTATGTTGAACTACTTTGGGAAGACTTCATCTACCAGATTGACAACAAAGCCTACAAAAAGCAAGATAAGATGTACTACCCTCGATTCACCAAAGTTATCATTCATTATTTCCTTACTCAAGACAAGACACTCTCCTGGAGAAACAAGATCGGGATGCATACCTCCAAGGATGACTACTTGATAAACACCTTACGATTTGTCTCTACAAGAGAAGAAAATTAAATCTATGGTGCCATACTTCCTGAATCATTGACTAGTCCAGAGATGAAGGAAACAAAAGCTTACAAGACTTACCTTGACTTTGCTACAGGAGCTACACCTCCTAAGAAGGCGCGAAAGTTCAAGAAGCCAGCCTCTCCTAAACTCACTACTGTCCCAGTTTCTACTAAAGAAACTAAGGGAAAGTCAAAGAGAGTAAAAAGACCTGCAAAGAAGTCTACTCAGGCTCCAGCAAGAGGTGTTGTTATTAGGGAAACTCTTGAGGTACCAGTGTCTAAGAAGAAGGAAAAGGTGGAAGTTGCTAGAGGTAAAGAACTTGAGCTGCTGTCTGATGTGTCATTAAAAGAAGATGCTCAATTTAAAGAAGTTCGAAGGAAGAGTATGAGGGACTTTCACAAGACTCATCCAAGTGGTTATGGTACTGCTACCAAACCTACTCCAAGTGCGGCAATAATCAAACCTTCTATTATAAATGAAGGAACTGATGTTAAACCAGGGGTTCCTGATGTAACGGAAAAAGAATCATCTGAAAGTAAAGCTGAGTCTTAGGGAAATGATGATGATGACAACAATAATGATCAAAACTCCGAAAGTGAAGAAAGTGATCAAGATAAAGACAATGATGATGACAAATCCCAATCAGACAATGAAGACGAGTCAGATTTCGAGCATGAAACTGATGATAATGAATTTGGTTCCGAGTCTGATCAAGAAGAAGATGATGAAAAGTTTGAAGATGATAAAGAAGAAGAGGAGGAGGAGATTGTTAAAACTCCGTCTAATGATTCTGTTGATGAAGATGAAACAAAGATTGCTGATAAAGCTGAAGGTGATGAGGATGAAGAGATGGATTATACTATAAGTCTGCTATACGATGATGTGGATATAAGGATGAATGAACCAGTTGATGTTGATAAAGGGTTTGTTCAAGAGGAGGGTACCGATGCTGCAATGCCTAACGTTCAACAAGGGAATGAAAATCCGGAGATCTCGCAAGTCATAGAAGATGCTCATGTGACACTTTCTACTGTTCCATAGAAGACCGAAGTTCCAGCATCTAGCTCTTCTCGTTCATCTGACTTGGCAGCTAAATTCTTAAACTTTTCAGATATTCCCACTATAGAAGCTGAAATTGTTTCTCCATTGGACATCTCTGTTCATCATGAAGTACCAAGCCAGCAGACAACCACACTCCTCACAGTACCTATCTCGGTTATATATGAATCTCCACCAGTAATCTCCACCGTCATCCCACAATCATTACAATCATTCACTTCTCCACCACTATTGTCAACTCCCATACCACCACCAACAACTGAAGCTACAAATCCTCCATCTACACTTCCTGATTTCACATCAGTCTTCCAATTCAACAACAGAGTTACAACATTAGAACAAGAAGTTGCTGAGCTCAAAAAGGATCCTCTCCATACTCAAGTAACAGCTTTAGTTGATGAACATCTATATGCGAAGCTGAGAGCAACCAGAGATGATATCATGGACTTCCTTTCGAAATCACTCACTGCAAGGATCACAAAGCAAGTCAAGGATCAACTGCCATAGATTCTGCCAGAGGTAGTGTCTAACGTTGCTCCTCCAGAGATCGAATGCATGGTTACTGAGTTACTTGAACAAGCTGTTCTAGCCAAGGAGTCATCTCAACCATAATCTTTATATGAGGCTGCTGCAACACTTACTGAATTTGAGTTGAAGAAGATTCTTATCGACAAAATGGATAAAAGTAAATCATATCTGGCAGCTCCTGAACACAGAGAATACTATGAAGGATTGATAAAATCTTATGATCTCGACAAGTCTCTCTTCTCCACTTATGGTAAAGTGTATTCGTTGAAAAGAAGCCGAAAAGACAAAGATAAATATGAAGACCCTTCCGTTGGATTAGACCGAGGGTTAAAGAAGAGGAAGACTAGCAAGGATGCAGAACCAACTAAAGGTCCTAAAGGTAAAGAATCATAGTCTTGCTTATCTAAAGGTGACAAGTCTCAATCAAAATCATCTGGAAAGTCTGTTCAATTAGAGGAACCAGAGTTTGAGGTTGCAGATTCGGACATGCCACAAGATCAAGAGGAAAACCTGGGTAATCATGATGTAGAATCCAAGGAGAAAGTTGCAACTAAACATGACTGGTTCACCAAACCTACACAACCTCAAGAACCTACTGATCCTGATGGGAATATTGACAAGACTCCACAACAAGGACAAAATCAAAGCTAGTTAATGACGCTTGCATCATCTGCTAAAAAACCGTCAAAGACCTTTGATGAATTGATGAGCACTCCAATAGACTTCTCTGCATTCATCATGAATGGCCTGAATATCAACAATCTTACTCAAGAAACACTGCTAGGACCAGCGTTCAGACTTCTCAAAGGCACCCGTTCAAATTATGATGAATTGGAATATGATTTTGAAGAATGTTACAAGGATCTTTTAGAAAAACTTGATTGGGAAAATCCTGAAGGCGGTGACTATCCATTTGATATTACCAAACCCCTTCCTTTAGTTATGAGTAGAAATCGTCAAAAGTACTTGTTGATTACTTTTTCAACAACGATCTCAAGTATCTACAAGGAGGTATTTCGACTATGACCTACACGACTTCTCTCACAAAGACAAAGGCTGCTCAATATGATCTTCAAGGCATTGAAGACATGGTTCCAAATATATGGGTCCCTGTTAAAGTTGCCTATGATAAACATGCATTATGGGGAATCTCACACTAGAGAGAACAACGTAAGTCCTTCTATGGGTATGCACGAGGCCTGCAATCAAGACATGATGTATATTCCACGAAACGTATTCTGGCGGTAACTCAGGTCGAGGTAATGAGGAAACATGGATATGGGTATCTGAAAGAGATTGTTGTAAGAAGAGCCGACAACGACCTTTATAGATTCAAGGAAGGCGACTTTCCACGTCTTCGTATCAATGACATTGAAGACATGCTTCTCCTTGTTGTTCAGAATCGGCTTACAAATCTCTCGGGCGATGACGTTTCCGACTTCGCAATAGCATTAAGAATGTTCACCAGAAGCTTGGTTATTCAGAAGCGAGTCGAAGATCTTCAACTCGGAGTTGAAAGTTACCAGAAAAAGATCAACGTCACCAGGCCACAAACTACCATATCTGACATCAGGAAAAGAGACCCGTACACTCCATACCAAGACCCTCAAGGATTCATTTATGTTGACACCCTAGGAAGGAATAGGTTGATGCGATTAGATGAACTTTACAAGTTTAGTAATAGGACATTAACTGGGCTTCAAACTTTGCTGGGTGACATAATAAAGAATATCTGAATGGAGTACCTGCCAAAGAGAAGATGGAGTACATTGGAGAAGAAAAGAGCTAATATCATGATCAAGGCGATTGATAAGTAGTTAAAAGAAAGAAGGTTGATGAGGAGTCTCAAAAAGTTTATTGGTGGAAGGTATTACGGAACTGACCTTAGGCTACTTTAACGAACAATATGACTTTGTCATATTGTGTTCGTCATCATAAGGTCATTTCGTAATTTTTTATAAACTTCATGAATATGAATATAATGATATTGTAGACTTCAAAGTAGCATAATATGTGTTTGAGTAGGAGTTTTAATTTTCAAGAATTTCTTAGTAAATTCAATTTTTTTCAAATTATCATACTCAAACACCATATAATTCCCTCATAATTTGAGGGGGAGCATTAATATGTTCCAATTATCAACTCGTTAATAATTAGACATTTTTTCTCCGAATCCATGAATATTTAAATCAATTGATATCCAAAATATCAAGTGATTTGACATTTTTGATAAGGATAGAAAATGTGATTAAAATATATGGCTAATAACGTGATTTTTATGATCTCATGTGTACGCTTTACCATATATGTGCTAAACTCTTTTGATTAATCGATGCACATATAAAAGGGGAGCAAATGGTCATGTGATTAAATGTTATATAGAAGTACCAAAGACCGACCATTTAATTTACTGCATTGGGGTTATAAGGTGGTTAAGTTTAGGTATCCATTCCTATGATCCAGCCAGAACCCGAGGGATCTACCCAGGGATATTCCACTAGATAGTATAGTAGTCCTTAGGTATGAAAAAAGGAGTAAAAGTGAGAATAAGGGAAAAGTGCCTACTGAGATGGAGATAGAATTGGAACAAACCCAACAAGGTACTAGTTATTAAGTCTCGGTAAGCGCTGAAGGGGTTGAAAAATTAAAAAGAAAAGTTAAGATAAAGGGTGAAAAGAAAGAAGTTGTCACACCCCGCCAAGGCAGAAACGCGAGGCGCGACGAGAGAGGGAATCATCACAACACATTGGCGTCTATATAGAGAAACATCATTGGGACCAGTGATGCAATTCAGAACCCTCCCTAGACACTCAGAATCTCTTAAAAGATTTCTATTTCATTTCTCCCGTTGATTACACGGCATTTTATCTTCATTTTCATCTGAGTTAGATGGTATTGAAAAGGTGGTAGTCTGCTCCAGCCTTTGATCACTAAAACCAAAGTGCACTATTGAGTCTAGAGCTAAAAGAGATCACCATAAATCTCATTAGGACACTTGTCAAAATTATGCTTGCTAGTTCACATAATGTGAAAAAAAAGAAATATGTATAAAGAGTCCAACGCATTCTCCTTGTAATTTTGCAAGAACATCCGAGTGATACTTAAGTATTCATAGTAAAGATGGAAATCCTGCTTGAGCCAACATTAAACAAGCTCTTGGTAGGTGACTTGTGAGATCCTATACAGATCAAACTTGTAATACTTGATATCGATTCGGTCCAGCTTATGAATTGATGAATGAATTTTGAAAAAGATAAAACTGTTGTTGTGTCATAAAAAACCGTTTGCATTTTGACACACCGACTGATTTTCTAAATCGATTTTCAATCTTATGTCCATGGGAAGCTCACAGGGTATTGGATTAGGAAAGTGAAAAGACATATGACGGCTTAATCAGGATGATAGTAACTTACTGGTTCACTCTTACTGTGTTGTTTGCTTTGAGACGCTCCGGTAATAAGAACGGCTAGCGCAGCTGCGAAACCCTATCAAGGAGATTCTTTAGAATTCAACCTGATCACAGGCAGTATTTATACTGAGTAACAGGGAACCGTGGTTGTTACAACTGAATTCGACGAAGTGACAAAGCCACTTTCGTCCATATATATTGTTCATCACTAACCCATTTATGCAGATTTCCTAATGAGATGGGGTTAGCAGTTTCCGATTGACAATGTCAAAAGCCAATACCATATGCTCATAATCGACAGACATATATAAAGACATCATGAAAGATCAAGTACATGTTTCAAGAATTCTGCTACTCTGATACCGTACGTCTTTCTTGAAGTGACAAAGTATTAAGTTGATACCGTACGTCCTCCATAAAGTGACGATGTGTTAAAGTGAAAGAATATCAAGAAATATGGTTACACACGTTTTCAGCATCAAGCACAGTATGAGCATGTTGGTCCAGAAGTTACAAGATCACAAGAAGGAAAAAGATCACAAGATGATGATAAGAGATTATGCTTGGTTGATGATCTCAAAGAAGTTCTAAATCACATTCATATCAAGTCAAAGATACAAGTCAAATCCTGAAGTCAATGATCGTTACATCAATTCATAAGTTAAAGACTGAAGTTAGAGACTACGAGCTCAAGACTAAAGTCAAAGCATAGTATGCTAGGTTTAAGTTTTTGTAAATTGGAGTGACCTCCCTTTGGGTGAGATTTTTAAGAATACGAAAAGTATCGGTCACTTCCGATTATAGATCCGTCGTATGCTCATAGATTATTCAATATGCTAATGTTAGAAGGCCTATCAGGGCCAATGACACTTGGAAAGCCATGACTAAGAGCCCTATATGACAGTTATTATTAGCTTGTAAGAAATACATGGTTGTTCATTTTCTCACATAGTAATCTTATTGTTCTATTCGTTGTTTCTATCTCTAAGTGTTCATCCAACCACCTCTTTCTCTCTCTAAAACCCTAAACGAATCCATCATTATATGTGTTAAGATATTTTACATGTTTAAAACAAGTGGGGGAGCCCGCGCTCAGCTGTGGGACGTTTAGTGGGCGTCATTCTAAGTTACTCATGATTTATGTTGTCGTTGTGACGTCGTTGTTGATGTCGGTTTGGGTGTCGTTGTTTTCATGTTTTGATTTTTAGAAGCAACAACTATTGTTTTGATAATGTTCGTACAATTTAACAAATGAAATGAAATGAATGAATTTGATTACTCAGTGGAGAAGGGGTCAGGCTATCTACGATGGTGGCCGTGGTCGAGGAAACAAAGAGAAGAGTGGCGATTAATAAAATTGCAAGGGCAAGATTGTTCATTTTGCTGAATAATGTTATATATGGACTGATTTATGTGTAGTATGAAATGTGTGAGATAACATATTGTGTAGTTTAGCTAAAGTTATATTTCAGTTTCAAATTAAAATCAAGTGGTAAAGTGATTAATGCAACTCGATAGTTTCTGAAATGGTAATACAATTTGAGTATAAAACATCTTGCAAAGTTTGTCTCTTTTTGGTGTGAGGGAAACACATGTATATTTGTTTTGATTACACACTGAAAGGGTGCATGGGGTGTTGGATCGAGTTTTGCTAGCACAGATTTTAAGCAACTGTATATTTTAAAACAAAACTTAGTGAAATCTATTGTGATTTGATCATGCAATTTAATTTTCTCACCTTGCTTTGTCCATTTTTGCTGTAAGTGGACAACAAATGTCATATCTAGCTTTGTGTTGATTGCACACTAGAAAAGAGCATGTGGTTATGCCATAAAAGACAAATGGCTATCTAACAAAAGTAAAGCCCTTTTTGCTATAAGTGGAGAGCAAATGTGTCATGTATGCAGTGCAAATGTGGCTTCTAGTTGTTGTTGCATGAGACATTTTGTTGCTTTTGTTTTGATTGCATTCTGGAAGAGAGCAGGTGGTCATGCTATAAAGTACAAATTGCTCCCTTAGAAAGTGATCCCATAAGTAAAAAATATAAGTAATCATAATCATTCTATTAATTTGCGTGAGTTATTAGTGATTACGTATCAATTCTATAATATGTAAGCATGGAAAGAATTTTAATTATACAGAAACCTGTTGTTGCAGACCCATCATAATAGACAAAACGGTCACTTTCAAATGTTGGATTAAACACACCCAAACAAAGATTTAGTAACAAACATCAAGGCCTTGTGTGCATTGTGATGTGTAGGGATAAGAAGAAGTGTGGGTAATGGAGTAGCAATTTGCTCTTAACTGTTGTATTTAGAAAAGATATGATACCTGACAATATTTTTTGTTTAAGATTGGTATAGATAAATGGTAATAGTGAAAGTAAAAATTGTGCATGTGCAACAATGTGAGCTCTTTTTGGGTAATGTGTAAATAATTGTTGGTATTATTGAAGTGGCTTTGTGCTGCCTCTATTTAAAGGGTGCTAGGAGACTGTGTTGTGCATTCAGAGTTAAAGCAAGATAACAAATGGTAACGTTACCAAGATGTGATGAGCTACATCAAACTGTCAATTCACCATAATAGGAGGATATGTTTATACTCTACTGTCGCAAAGCAATCAGTGAAGATTTGAGGTTAGCAAGAGAGATCAACGGGTTATGTGCTGGTCTTATTGCGATTATTGAAGAGAGGGAAAATTTCGTTGATGAACTGGACATTTTAGGGGACAGGGGGGGGTTTTTTTTTTTATTTTTATTTTTTTACTTTTTTTTTTTTTTACCAATAGTAAGATGGTTGAGTTGACCGAAAAAATGACTCAGAGTAAAGATACAGAAAAAGTTAATGAATGTCAACCCCGCCAAGGCTGAAAACACAAGGCGTAACTCATGGATATCATCATAACACATGGTGTCAACAATAGGAAACACTAAATGATAACTAAGAAATAAAGACACAATGTGTCTATGTCAATTACCGAAAACCAAAAGAACGACTTCTTGTATTAATGAAAAAGGGTCTCACCATTACAAGCACAAATATCTCACGAACATTAAAAAAATCCAAATATCAATTCAACAAAATCCATGCCAACAAACATAAACAAACTCAGGAGCAATCTCCAATGACAAATCCTTGCGGTCATTCTAGCCACCTCGTTAACTCCAGTATTCTCATGAAGCTCACCTAAAAAATTGATGCTAAAAACATTAACACAAAGGTGGTGGGAGTCATAGGGTTTAAGACACGCAAAACAAACCTTTAAGTGTCCAATTAATCGTGTTAAATATAATCATATATAGCAGGACATACAGCATACTCTCTTACAAGCGGACTTGCAATCACCATCAATCATCATTGAGACGTTTCACGCTCAATCCTTACACAAAAATAACAACAATTAGCTGATCACGTTCACTAAAACAATACAGTTATAAGACGATCACGTTACTACCTAAAAAATCTTTAAATTGCCATGAGACGATCACGCTCAAGCCCATGCATACTTTAAATCACATTATCACAGTAACTAAAACATTTACAAAACTCTTTGCATCATTTTCACCTTAAAGAAAACATAAAAAATAAAAAAGGGGCTATGAAACTACCTAATGTTAGCTTTCCAAAAAGAATCCAACAAAAGCTTCACAAAACACTTCAGGATAATCTAACAATTAAGCACACATAAGCTACCATCAATTAAGCATTCAACCCAATTTGATGTAACCTCAAACTATGATGGACTATCTAAGCTATCTCCATAGTTCTATATTGATTTAACCCTTTCAAACTCCTACATATTGCCTTTTACACTTCATGCTCCACTTTGATTTTCTGCGTTTGGAGCAAGAATTTTATACTCCTTACGCATTCGTCCTAAACGTACCACTTAAAACACCTCCAAATTCACCCTAAATTCACCATACTACATATAATGTCCTATGAACTCTCATAGCTCTCCCAAATCCATTTACCTTTTCAAATTCCCTTTAGAAATTTACTAATCCAAAGTGTCCAGAATATCTGTTCCAGAATCAGCCCTCCTAAAGATGACACCAGATGACCACTTTAAACCTCATTGCATACTTAGAAAAAATTCAGGGGTCACACAAAATATATAAACTAACTTCCACGTGATTTTAAGCCTCTAACTAGATGTCTAGGTATTTTTATAAAAATTAAAACCAAAACTTAAACTCGTTATAGTTTTACACACTGATTTTGTACACTTTCCGACCATAAAAACTCACGAGACCAACTTTGCTGGAAAGTAGACCCTCTGATGTTATCTCCAGTATGTTGTAAATTGTTTATTTGATAATTTATGATTGAGTTATGACCGTTTTACAAACTGGCCCGAATTTTCAAGCCAGTTAATTAAACAACTAATTTGGGCGATCTAAACCCTAACGCATGATCAAATCACGAAACCAATGATCAAAAAATCATCATTAAACTATAAACTCCAGAAAATTTAAAGCCCTAATTTATTTTCATGATTAAACCTAATCCATCATACTTAGATTACAAGAATTAAAATAAGAACTAGAATTAAACAAGGAATTAGAAAATACCTTAAACCCTAGAAATTTTCTTCTTTTTTTTCTTCTGGATCGGTCGAACAACAATAGGGGTTTAGGGATTTTATTTTTTTGTATTTATAGGCTCCTAAAGTAATCCTAGATAAATCCTAATTAGAATTTGTCTCCTAATACAATTCTTTTTTTTCCTTTTCTTTTTTTTCCTTTTTTTCGGCCGACTAGGCCTTTATATATATAATTTTTTTTATTTATTAATTATATAATTATTTGTATTTCCTTAAATTTTTATAAAAACCTTAACTTATTTGACTATACCTTTTTACTTAAACGAAATTCACTAGACTTTTAAAAATAACTTTTAAACTTTTCATTTTCAACCTAACTTTCCTAAAATAGAATTTTTACATTATTCTTAAAAAATCTACGCTAATTTGTGTAACCTTTTTACATAAACGCTACTTACTAAACTTTCTAAAAATAACTTTTTATTTCACATTTCACTTTCCATTTTTGGAAAGTTTGCTACAAACTTCCATATTTCACTCACTTAACTCATTTTCAAAATGACACATTTCCCATAAACGCTTAACACAAAATCATCCAACTATTGACGTAGCATTGCCTGCAATACGCCATTCCTTTCCATTATCACTACACGTGAACAAATGGAATACTCATCACCAAACACAAACGCACTCAAAATTAGATGATCATACACCTCAAAATGATATCATGCACCTATTTAAACCACTTAGCACACATATATAACACATAGCACACAAGAAATCGTACAAAACAAACTCTTAGCCATTTCTAAAGGTATCACTAACCTGATTAAATCACGGATGTCACAGTATCCCCTCCTTAAGGAAATCTCATCCCGAGATTTAACTAGCAGGCTCAACAACTCGGTCCACGAACAACTATGGATACTAAATCCTCATCTGGTCTTCGTGTTCCTAGATAAACTCAGGACCACGTTTCGAATTCCATCTAACTTTCACAAGTGCTATTTTCCTACGTTTTAACTTCTTAATTTCTCGATCCATAATGTCTACAGGTTTCTCGACAAAATGAAGTGTCTTGTCGACCTTGATCTCATCCAATGGCACATGCAAATTAGCGTTCGCCAAACACTTCTTTAGATTTGCCACATGAAAGGTGTCATGCACGATATTCAACTCCTCAAGTAACCTCAACCTATAAGCTACAAGACCAATCCTTTCAAGGATCTCCAACGGTCCTACATATCTCGGTGCAATCTTACCCTTGTTTCCAAAACGAACTACGCCCTTCCAAGGCGTCACCTTTAACAATACACGATCTCCCACCTCAAACTCTAATGGCTTACGCCTATAATCAACATAGTTCTTTTGATGATCTCTCGCCGCTTTGGGCTTTTCCTTTACCAACACTACCTTATCAGTTGTTTCTTGTATTAACTCAAGTCCAGTCAAACTACTCTCTCCAATCGCTGCCCATAGAACAAGCGACCTACATTTCCTTCCATACAAAGCTTTAAACGGAGCACACCAAATGCTCCAATGATAACTACCACCAAAATCGATAACACATGCCCTCATTATATCTTCCAAAGTCTGAATCATACGTTCACCTTGTCTATCCGCTTGAGGATGCTAAGCAGTACTCAAATCCAATCGCGTCTCTAACACTTTCTACAGCGTCTGCCAAAACTACGAGGTAAATCATTAATCTCAATCTGAGTTGATCATCACCAGAATTTCATTCCTTGCTATTATCTCATCAATATAAATCCTTGCCAACTTTGCATCTTGAAATCTTCTTGTATAGCTAGAAAATGAGCTAACTTGGTCAGTTTATCGACCATCACCCAAATCACACCATACTCACTACTTTGACCTTGGAAATTTAGTGATAAAATCCATGGTGATTCTATCTCATTTTCACTCAAGTATCTCAAGCTGTCGCAGCAAGCCAAAAGTCTTTGACATTGCAGCCTTCACCTCTTAAACAAATTCGACAATTGCTAACATAGGTAGCTATATCCTTTTCTACACGTGGCTACCAATACATGTCTCCAAGGTTATAGTACGTCTTATCCGCTCCCGGATGTACCAAGTATCTTGATGCATGGGCCTCATCCATTACACTTCCTACCAATAGAACCCAAATTTGATCCATAAAGTACAAACTCTCGTCTCTTTTTCTTTCCATCTATTGATCTAAACCACATAGCCCTTCTGCAAGTACGTTCTCTTGCTTGAACGCCTCACTTTGGGCTGCCAGTATCATTCCTTTTACTCGTCTTGATTTCACTCTCTCATTTCTACTCAACGCATCACCCACTACATTCGCTTTATCGGAGTATCACACAAATCATTCTTCAAAGTCTGAAAAGCCTCTTCTTGTTCTACGCTCCACTCATACTTCTGATTCCTCTCAGTTAGGGAAGTAAGGGGGTTCAACAATCTTAAAAAAAATTCGCAATGAACGTCAGTAGTAACCTGTCAATGCTAAGAATAATCATCTAATTCCTCACTGCCTCACTCTTACTCGGGTCCACATGAATAGGTTATGGTTGACCACGTGACCAAGAAAATGCACTTCTTCCAACCAAAACTCACACTTAGAAAACTTTATACAACTTCTCCTTCCTCAGTGACTCCAACACTAACTTCAAATGAACTTCATGTTCCTCCTTCGACTTTGAGTAGGCCAGAATGTCATCAATGAATACGATGACAAACCTACCTAAGTACGGTTTGTAAACCCGGTTCATTAACTGGTGCATTGGTTAACCCAAAAGGCATAACCGTAGACTCAAAATGTACGTATCTCGTTCGAAATGCGGTCTTTGGAACTCAACTTGTCGTCGTGGTGGTCATCGACAAATCTTTCGGAAACACATCAATAAAATATCGTACGACGGAAATATCACTCAATTTCGGTTCATCTACCTTTGTGTTCATTAAGGTTTTCATGACTCCTTGAGTACGTTCACCATGAACCCGAAGTATCTCATCACCTTCCAACGGTATCCTAACCACCTTCTCATGACATAATATCACAAACTTCCTCTTGGACAACCAGTTCATTCCCACAATCACATCAAAGTTTTCATGACTCAACGGTATCAACGAATTCCAAGGGTGCTAGACGATATGGAGGCTTCGCGACTGGCGTCGCTCCATGAACTAAGTCTACACGGAACTCAACTTATCGTTGCGGTGTTCATTGACAAGTCTTCCGGAAACACATCAATAAAATCTCGTACGACGGAAATATCACTCAATTTTGGTTCATCTATCTTAGCGTTTATTAGGGCTTTGGCGGCTCCCAAAGTACGTTCCCCATGAACTCGAAGTATCACACCCTCTTTAATTGGTATCCTAACCACCTTCTCATGACATACTATCACAAACTTCCTTTTGGACAACCAGTCCATTCCCATAATCACATCAAAGCTTCTACAACTCAACGGTATCAACGAACTCTAAGGGTTACGAACAATGTATAGGATAACAAACGAATATCGAATCAAATGCTAGAATACATATAGGGGATTCCACATATGCAAATAGCCGTGTCAAATGACATAAGCACCCCTTGAAGAAAGTATACTTATATGTTTACCGAGTGAACACTCGAAACGGAAAAAAAAAATCAACAGGCATACCACGACAAAAGAAACACATAAAAAAATCAATACGAAAGACATAAATTCTTATACCAATTATCGAAATACTCAAAAGACCAAATTAAATAATGTTTTTATAAAAATCAATTTAAAATAAAGAAGTCAATTTAAGTATAAAAATTATTTTAAATATTAAATAAAATTATCTTAAATGTAATCTTTATAAAATTCATTCTAATTGTCATAAAAATCTAGAGATAGTTATCTAATGGTGTATCATACCTTACCACTATGAATCACTTTAAACATGCTTTTTATAATAAAATAAATTTTATTTAACCACTCAACAATTTTCATATCCTATTTGCATAGGCCATTTAAACATATTCTATTTACAAAGATTATTTTAAACACAATTTTTCCCAAACACTAATACAATACTTCAAAAGGGCTTTTATAATTAGACATCAATTATAAAATATGTTACTAAAAAAAAGACACCATAATACCAAAAGGGATCATAAAACACCGTACAGACCTCAACTATCAATTCTATTGTTTGAAAACGAAAGAAAAAACCAGGAACAATATACTTAAAATAAAATCAAACGAACTCGTACAAGAAACTCATGCAAGACGTTACGTACCCAAAAGAAAACGTAAGGTCTTATCCAAAATAACGATCAACAGAGCAAACCTAAAAGCATCGATACTAACACGTCGCCAACGGGTTACGAAAACCAAGGGATATACAAACCAAGGAGTAATGATCCACAACTAATATGTTAGGAACAATTAGTGCTTAAAAGAAACGTTTGATACTCATACGAGAAACCGAATGCAACAAAAGTAACCTTTTACAAAATAAGCAGATCCGAGACACCAATATACATCAAGACGTTAATAAGAAAGATCATGTATCCTTAGAACACAGTACGATTAAGGGATGGCTAAGCTAAGACTTAGGAAAATCCGAACAAACACCGAGCAAACGTGCAACCTCTATAATAACAATACTAGGTATCCGCAAATACTAGATAGAAGAGAAACTTACTATCTATACAACTCAACTTAACATATGCTCCAATTAGGCAAAAGAGAAAAATTATCTACCCATACCACATCTTTATCATAAATACACATATAAAAACAATTACACTACCACCTTACAACCAAACACAAATAAATGCAATCATGGTCACAAGTCTACGTGTGTGATGCCTTTATAATTATGTTAGCCACCATAATTATAAGTGCCTCCTTTCACACGTGTACTTACTTCCAAGATTACCCATTTTAATCATAATTCACATATAAGCACGCATTCCACATTGCACAATTTTAAACCCCCTCCAACTTCACACATAAAGATAAGCTTCATCAAAAACTACTTACATATATCAAAATAAATCGAAATGACATAAAAAATGAAAGGCCGCAACAATCCTAAAAACCAATATCCAAAAGAAATAATCAATAACAACATGACAGGTAAAGGACGGGATAAACTTATGTTGGGCCTCGCTTGGGTTTGACTTTGCCTCCGCAAGAATCACCTGACTCCGCGGGTCCAGCCCTATTACGCGAATCCGACAAACGATCAACTATCCTATCTCCTTCGGTTTCACAAGAGGCTCCTTATAACGCTTAAGTCCAGTTAGGAAAACGGTTCCCCAACGAGGCTTTTTACGGGTGGGGAAAAAACATAGCTAAAATACTAAAGAAAGGTATACCTGTCATATCAGGATAAGAACGGTAGGCAAAATAATCTAAAATAACAACTTAGCAAAATACGAGATATATAAGCTATGCAAAAATAGAGGGGAAGCATAGCAGTTATAAAAATAAACACTTGAGCCCTAAATGTATCTACATGAGGACCCCTAGGTTATAGTCTAGGCTCAACCACCTACTTCTCTATAACCCAAGGCTCTGATACCAATCTGTCACAGAATCCTCCGCCTAAGGCGGAAACATAAGCTAACATTCAATGGATATCATCACAACACAATGGTTGGGGGGGGGGTCAACAATAAGAGAGAATTAAAAAATGAAATAGAATAAACACACGAGACACAAAGATGGTCATGACAATATCTAACACAAGAAAAAGGAGTCTTGCATTACGATAGCAAAGTCATATCACAAGGAAACATAATCCAAAAGTCTAAACATCCAATAAACAATCAAATAGCAAACAATTCAAATGCAAAAAAAAACTCTAGGAGTTAGACTCCGCATGCAATGCCTACGGTCTCACTAGTCACTCCTCCTAACTTCCTTATCCTCAAGAAGATTACCAGAAAATGATGCTTAAAACGTCAACATAATGTTGGTGAGAGTCATAGGTTTAAGACACGATAAACAAATCCAACTGTAAATTACTATGATAATAAAGAAAACATTGCAGGACAGTAAATGAACTATCATACAGGCTAACATGTCAATCTAATCAATCACACAAATACCCGGAAAACGACTACAAGACGTCTCATATCGTACCAAGGTCCCTGTGGTTACCCCTTAGCCCAGTCCATGGATACTCCCAAAGTAACCTTCCTGCTCGCTAGGCCACAGTACCATCCACTAAACAGGACATGGATACCCGCAGGTGATCCCCCTGACTTAGTTCACAATTCTCAATATCACATCACAAAACATGTAGCACACAACATACAATAGTCACGTATAGTCCATGCATCTTTGACAACACATTATCACAGTAATCAAAACATTTCCAAACACTTTGCATCATTTCCACCCCAATAAATCATAAGAAAAGAGGGGCTATGAAACTCACCTGATGCACAAGCAGCTTCCAAACAATATCAACACAAGCTACACAATACAAACACAATCGTGTTACACGCGACTAAGCCAAATGCTTATGTCCATGTAACACTCATATGATGGATGTCTAAGGGTTTGATTAACCATCATGGGTCACCCCGACACCATGCCCAACCTTAACCATCTCATTAACACTTTACACTAGCTACTTATAATTAAATTAGAATTGCAGAATTTTAGTGTCACTTTACGTGCTCAAAAACCTTACTTAATGACCTTCATAATTTATACCAAAAATCACCTATGTTTATTTTTGAGTATATTAACTACCTTGTGATTCCCAAGTATTACTTATATGTGTAACTACCTCAAATAAAATCAAACTTCAAAACTGTCCTAATTCGAATCTGATTGCAACACCAAAATGTACATCTAACTACATACTTAGACATGCTTTCAGAGGCGAATTTCACAGGATTATCAATAGACATCAGGAAACTTAAACATTGAAAAGGGCTATAGCTAATGACCACTTTAAGTTAGGGTTTCACCCTCATAAACATGACTTAATAAAATACAGAAATAATTAATTACGACAAATAAAAATTTAAATGTCGATGCTCACTTACGAGAAACTCCTAAAATAACAATAATGACCTCGAACTCGCGATCGTCATACGCGTCATGAAACTCGGGTTGTTACAATATACTTACAGAATTTTTATAAACCCTAAGATCCATCACATTACATGTTACATGAATGCAAGATTTAAACTAGGTTAAGGATACATACCTCTTGATTACTAGCTCCTAACACAAACTCTTGCAAAACCTTGGATCAAATTCTTGTTCTCTTTGTTCTTAGGGATGCAAGTCGACTCAAAAGGGATATGGGGGTTGAATGAGTCATTTTTAAGCTTAAGAATCCCTTATCTAACTAACTAGAATTATAATCCTAGTCAAACTCCTAAGATAAGGCCCGAAATCTGTTTTCTTTTCTTTTTCCTTTCTTGGGCCGATTTCTACATATACATACATACATACATACATACACACACACACACACATACACACACACACACACATATATATATATATACATATATATATATATATACACATATATATATATACATATATATATATATACATATATACATATATATATATATACATATATATATATATATACATATATATATATACATATATATATACATATATATATATACATATATATATATATATATATATATATATATTACTTATTTATCTATTAATTACTTATCTTCATTACCTTAAGTTTTCATAAAAACCTAAGCTAATTTGGGTAAACCTTTTTACATAAACGCTACTTACTAAACTTTCTAAAAATAACTTTTCATTTCAAATTTCACTTTCTATTTTTATAAAGTCTACTATAAATATCTAAATTTCACTCACTTCACTTAATTCCAGCATGATACATTTCTCATAAACGCTTACCACAAAATCATCCAACTATTGACGTAGCATTGCATGCAATACACCATTCTTTTCCATTATCACTACAGGTGAACAAATGGAATACTCATCACCAAACACAAACGCACTCAAAATGAGATGATCATACACCTCAAAATGATATCATGCACCTATTCAAACCACTTAGCACACATATTTAACACATAGCACATAAGAAATCATACAAAACGAACTCTTATCCATTTCTAAAGGCATCACTAACCTGGTAAGATCACGGATATCACAGTATCCCCTCCTTGAGGAAATCTCGTCCCAAGATTTAACTAGCAGGCTCAACAACTCGGTCCACGAACAACTGTGGATACTTAATCCTCATCTGGTCTTCGTGTTCCCCAGTAAACTCAGGACCACGTTTCAAATTCCACCTAACTTTCACAAGTGCTACCATCCTACGTTTTAACCTCTTAATTTCTCGATCTACAATCTCTACAGGTTCCTCGACAAAACGAAGTGTCTTGTCTACCTTTATCTCATCCATTGGCACATGCAAATTAGCATCCGCCAGACACTTCTTCAGATTTGACACATGAAAGGTGTCATGCACGCTACTCAACTCCTCAGGTAACCTCAACCTATAAGCTACAAGGCCAATCCTTACAAGGATCTCAAACGGTCCTACATATCTCGGTGCTAACTTACCCTTCTTTCCAAAACGAACTACGCCCTTCCAAGGCGTCACCTTTAACAATACACGATCTCCCACCTCAAACTCTAATGGCTTACGCCTATAATCAACATAGCTCTTTTGATGATCTCTCGCTGCTTTGGGATTTTCCTTTACCAATACTACCTTATTAGTTGTTTCTTGTACTAACTCAAGTCCAGTCAAACTACTCTCTCTAATCACCTACATTTCCTTCCATACAAAGCTTCAAACGGAGCACACCGAATGCTCCAATGATAACTACCACCAAAATCGATAACATATGTCCTCATTATATCTTCTAAAGTTTGAATCATGCGTTCACTTTGTCCATCCGCTTGAGGATGCTAAGCAGTACTCAAATCCAATCGCGTCTCTAACACTTTCTACAATGTCTGCCAAAACCACGAGGTAAATCATTCATCTCAATTTGAGTTGATCGTCACCAGAATTCCATTCCTTGCTATTATCTCATCAATATAAATCCTTGCCAACTTCAAATCTTGAAATCTTCTTGTATATCTAGAAAATGAGCTAACTTGGTCAGTTTATCTACCATAACCCAAATCACATCATACTCACTACTTTGACATTGGAAATTAAGTGATAAAATCCATGGTGATTCTATCTCATTTTCACTCAAGTATCTCAGGCTGTTGCAGCAAGCCAAAAGTCTTTGACATTGCAGCCTTCCCTCTTAAACAAATCCGATAATTGATAACATAGGTAGCTATATCCTTTTCTACATGTGGCTACCAATACATGTCTCCAAGGTTATAGTATGTCGTATCCACTCCCGGATGTACTAAGTATCTTGATGCATAGGCCTCATCCATTACACTTCCTACCAATAGAACCTAAATTCGATCCATAAAGTACAAACTCTCGTCTCCTTTTCTTTCCATCTGTTGATCAAAAACATGTAGCCTTTCTGTGAGTACGTTCTCTTGCTTGAACGCCTCACTTTGGGCTGTCAGTATGATTCTTCTTACTCGTCTTGATTTCACTCTCTTCTTTCTACTCAACGCATCACCCACTACATTCGCTTTATCAGAGTATCACACAAATCATTCTTCAAAGTCTGAAAAGCCTCTTCTTGTTCTACGCTCCACTCATACTTCTGATTCCTCTCAGTTAGGGAAGTAAGAGGGTTTAAAAATCTTTAAAAAATTCGCGATGAACGTCGGTAGTAACCTGCCAATCCTAAGAATAATCATCCTATTCCTCACTGCCTCACTCTTACTCGGGTCCACGTGAATATGTTATGGTTGACCATGTGACCAAGAAAATGCACTTCTTCCAACCAAAACTCGCACTTAGAAAACTTCGCATACAGCTTATCCTTCCTTAGTAACTCCAATACTAACTTTAAGTAAACTTCATGCTCTTCCTTCGACTTTGAGTAGGCCAGAATTTCATCAATGAATACGATGACAAACCTACCTAAGTACGGTTTGCAAACCTGGTTCATTAAGTCCATGAAAACCGTTGGTATGCATAAACCTTGATACAAAAACCATCCAACTCTTCATTCACTTCCATTGTTTACAAAAGAAAAAACCACACACTCCTCTCCTTGTCCCTTGTTCTTGCCGTACACCTTAGCCCACCAAACACCAATTCCATCAAAAATTTACTTAATCTAAATATTGTAGCTAGTGGATATGACTACCTAGCTAGTTTACTTCATCTTTCAAAGTAATCAAGAGGGGTTTTGAGCAAGATTTCATACACATTAGGGGCTGAATTAATTCAAGTACTCATAGGGTTATTGCATGGAGAAATGATGATGATCTAGGGGTATTGGGTTAAGATTCAAGGCTTGGTGTAAAAGAGTCACATTGTTTTGGGTGAAAATCATCACTTGCATCATTTAGTGGGTATAAACCTCTACTTATTTTTAGTTATTCTTGTATTTTCTTGTATTTTATTTATAAATGTAATTGTAAATATGATGAATATGATGATCAAGAGTTTATTGGGGTTTTGTGTGTACTAGATTAGGTTGAAAATGGATAAAACTAACTTAAAACATGGTGGAAATCACTAGAAAAATTAGGGCAGAAGTAAACAGAAAGTTTGACATTTTTGAGTATGAGTAATAACTGATTTGACTTATCTAAGTTGTGGACAATTGTTTTGTGAGCTAGTAGCAATTTGAATCAACACTTGAATGCAAAAATTGAGTGAGATACACTCATTTTACCAAAAGATACCTAATCTGACCTTGCTGTCTTGATTGAATAAAAAGTGATACATACGAATTGAGTTGATAAAAACTAAAAAGAGATGAATTGTAGCTAAACATATGAAGAAATAGAATCAATTGGATGGTTTCTCAGATCATTATGGTTTTCAAATGGCGTCAAAAATGGTAAAAGTAAGTTTTCAGCCAAAAATGCTAAATTGACTTTTGTATAAAGAAATGACATTAAGTATATGACAACTCAAAATAAAGTATAGAAATAACTTATAATCTATAATGTACACTTAAATATGAAACTAGAGATGTAAATATTATAAGTACATTATTTATGGTTAAAGAGATACAACTATTTTTATAAACATAAACCTATATAAAACTTTTACGTTTTTTTACGTCTATATCAATACTAAAATTTGTAAAGCGTTTTTGCGACTAAAACCCGAGATGGTAGGACCCACTTTTGGGAACTTTTATATGATGAACCTACTGATAATAAACTTAACCCGACATCGAGAACCCGAAAATTTACTATAAACTCATAAACAAGCTTAAAATGGACTATATGACCATATTGGGCCATTAGGCCCAATGTATATGAATGGACCTATTGGACTTAACTTTGGACCCAACCCACTTGGGCCCAATTAATGGGTTAAGATCTGGTCTTGGACTTATAAAATGGACTAAATTACTTAATGGACTCATAAATGGGCCTATCGGGCCTTTGGACCAAAATTGGTAACAACTAGTGAAAAATGAGCTAAGTTAGTACATGTTAAACACATAGAAGACTATAAGAATAAAACTTGGGGAATTATAAATTGTTGATCACCATATAAGATACATGTATATATACGTATTTAATATATGAATTTTATTTTATCGACTAGAAACCTAAGACCCATACATTTTGTATAGGTTCCGGGTGATTACGTGCCGACGTCCATGTTCGTCTATCGCCGCTACTTTCTTTCGATATTATCAAGTGAGTTCATAGCCTCGAATTTTTTACACTTTAATTGTTTTAGAAACCTGCGAGGGAGATAACATGCTTGTTTTTAAAATAGAACACAAGGGACCCGAATGTATGCTAGTAGCCTTGATTATTATAAGTTAGCTTAACTCGCTAGATAAAAGACCCGCAGAAATCATGAATTATTAATTGGCGGGAAAAAGGCATACGCTTATACATGAAATAGTACTATTTAGAGGCTACCACCTCCGATCCGTAACGACTAGCTATCGTCTTGTGTCGGGAAAAATGACACAACGGATGCGTTGTATAGAGAATAAGATACACTTATAGCGAGAGTGTATAGTGGGCAATATATTGAATATATGGTAAGGTTCGATGTCATGAGGCTTATAATAATCCCCCGATATAACTTTGTTTGGCCACATCGTTATATCCCGACGAATATTGAAAAATGATACTTGTGTTCGGAAATTATTTTTATTGTTTATATAGATAAACTCTATGGATTCACTCAACATTATTGTTGACTTTAGCATGTTTTATCTCAATCTAGGTACTTTGAAGGTTAAATCGGCGATGGAGATATATAGGCCCGCTAATTAATTTTTCATTTGAAATATTTTGTAAATGTTGTACGTGTTGTTTTAAACTTATTGGGAAATATAGTGATGTAAACTTTTTTATTTTATTAAATGAATGAAATTGTCTCAAAACACCTCTTTTTGTGTCTGTTTTCTAGATTGGAGTATATTGTGCTATGACGAAAACACCATTGGACCCTTCTGACCATGAAACTAACATTGAGGGTGTTACATGTAAGCGTAGTTTATTTAATGGACACTTTAATGCCCTTACTGACAAACAGGCATTGGGGCATTTGTCGCGTGTTTCTCTCTCCGTCATTCAGGACGCCGGCTTTACGTTATTTTGTTCTTCACAAAAATAGACGATAAGTTCCTCCTTTCTATTAGTGCGGCTAACATGAGAAGTTCAGCTATTAGTTAATTCATCTGCTTGCTTGAACGCCTCTTCCGCTTCTGTGGTCCAATGAAAATCACTTTTCTTCGTGCATTTTTTTTTAAAGTTTTAAAGAACGGTAAAGATTTCTCTGCTGATTTGGCTAAGAACCTGTTCAGGCTTGCGAGCTTTTCGTTTAACTTTTGTACGTCTTTCAAGCATTTTGAGGATGGAAGACTTAAGACAACGTCTACCTTGTCTGGACATACTTTCAGCACCTTGGTGTTGACTTTGTATCCTAAGAACATCCCTTTTTCTACCCTAAAGGTACACTTTTTAGGAATCAATTTCATGTTAATTTCCCTTAGAGTTTTAAACGTCTCTTCTATGTCTTTGACTATCTCATCTTCCGTACGGCTTTTGATGACAAGGTCGTCCATGTATACTTTGAGATTTCTTCCAATCTGTTTGTGGAACTCTTTATCCACCCGACGATGGTAAGTTTCCCCAGCATTTCTCAGACCGAAAGGCATCTTTGTATAGCAGAATATTCATTGGCTTGTAATGAACGCTGTTTTTTCTTCATCTTCTTTTTCCATTTGTATTTGGTGATAGCCTTTGTACGCGTCTAAGAAGCATTTGAAAGGGAATCCGCACAAGGATTCCATATTCTAGTCTATTTCTAGTAGCTGATAACCATCTTTTGGGCACACTTTGTTTAAATCTTTAAAATCTACGCACATCATCCAACTGTCATCATGTTTTTTACCATCACCGGATTAGAAAACCAGTCATGGTAATGTACTTCCTTCATGATTCCTGCTTCTACAAGTTTCCAAACTTCTTCTTGTATTGCTTGGTTTTTATCGACTGCTTGTCCTCTTTTCTTTTGTCTAACAGGAGGGCATCCCTCCTACACGTTTAAGCGATGTTTCGCAATATGTCTTGGGACGTCGGTCATATCCGCAGGCTTCTAAGCAAAAATGTCCAAGTTACGCTGGAGTAGACCATACAACTTGTTGCGGCCTTCCTCGGTGAGAGTGGATCCAATCGTTACTGTTTGTTCCGGATATTCTGGATTTATTGCCACCTTGACTCTTTCTTCCACTATGGTTTGGTAGCTGGGAGGGTCCCTTCTGGTCCGGAGACCAACGCACACTTCAACGAGACCAACCTGCTGCTTTTTAGAGTAATTACTCCTCCTTCTACCGGGAGCTTCAGCATTCCGTGAGCTGTTGACAGAGCCGCTTGTAATTTTCTGACTCCTGGTCTTCTAAAAATTCCATTATACGGAGATGGTGACCTTACAACCATGAAGTTCATCCAAGCCGAAGTGGAGTGCTCTTCGTCTCCAATCTTTACCAGCAATTGTATTTGCCCTATTGACCATATTATCTCACCACTGAATCCAATCAAAGGGGTGGTGGCTGGTATCAATTGGTTCCTGATATCCGGACGGAGTCGGCTGAAGCAATGCTCATACGGTATTTCTGAGGCTGATCCGTCATCTACATACATGCGGTGTATGCAATGGTCTCCTATTTCCACCTCGATGATCATCGGACCTTCTATTCCTTCATCTTCCCCTAGGGGTGGAAAAAAGATTTCTAGGTTAGGAGAAAAGCTTTGTGTAATCCTTTGCCTGGCCACTCTTTCCCAAGGTTGGACCATTAGGATAGCTAATGCTTTATCTTTCCCGGAGGTTTCCCCTTTCTTTGCCGCCTTAGGCTGTTCCCTTTCGTTGTTCTGTTTGAGCTCTTTGACCAAATGCGACAGCTTTCCTGCCTTGAGCATTTCTTCGATCTGTTTCTTCAAGTGCATACACTCGTCTGTGTTATGCCCTACTCACATGAACTCGCAAAATATAGCGTGATTTCGTTTCTCACCGGGGTTGTTCATGGTGGCGGAGCTTTGAATTTCCCTTTGTCTAAAGCGAAGATTTCTTTGAGAGTTTTTGTGATGAGCATAAACCGGTCCTGCTTCCTTTCCGGTCTTTGTTGGCTTCGGAAGCCTCCTTTCTTGAAATTTTACTTCTGATTACCTTCTTGCTGTTTCCATGGTGGAAACGATTTTTTCCGTTCATGATTCGAGGCTGCCACTTCCCCCCTATGGAAAGATGTGGTTACTCTCATCATTTCATCAACTATTTTTGGAATTTTGTCATGGAGAAGTTTGATGAGTTCGGGGTTTGTGATTCCATGTACGAATCCGGAGATTCTCATGCACTCTGGTGCTCCTTTGACATCCCTGCTTTCTAGTTTATACCTTTTCACAAAGTCTTCCGTAGACTCTCCATCCCGCTGTTTAATGTTATGGATCTCTATGAGATCTTTGATGCATTTCTTTTGCTGAAGATAGTTTTCCAGGAATGCTTTCTTTAGATCATCATAGCTGTCTATTGATTCAGCCGGAAGGTCATCGAACCATACTCTCGCGTTTCCTGTCAGCGTAGAGTTAAACATGTGACACCAAGTTGGCATAGCCCACCGTTCTGTTTTTGCTGCTGCCTGAAAGATTTTCAAATGGTCCTTCGGATCTCCACTTCCGTCATATGTCTTAATGTGGCTGGGCATTCTTGTTTTTGGGAAGTCGAAGTAGCGGATTCTATGTGTAAAAGGATCTACCTCTTCACACAACCATGGTTGGGACAAGTCGTCCTCCTCCCTTCCTGATTTCTTCTTCTTTGATCTTGACTTTCGGTGCCCGCCTCCGCTGTCTTCACTTTCTGACATCGCTTCTGTATATCTCGAGTAGGAACGCTGGTTGTGGCTATCTGAACGTGCGGACACATTCCTTCCTCTATTTCCCAACCTTTTGAACACGCCCCCTTCTTTCTCTCTCGAGTTTTGATTTGACGATCTTGACTGGTTGCGTTTTATTCCTGAGAACACACTAGGACTAGGTCTTGGGCTGTGGGAGCGCCTAGATCTATACCTCTTTTTGTGTTCCTTGGTACTCATCGTCATTGACTCGGAATATCGTGATGTTCCGGAGCATCCTTCGAAGTTAAGTCGGGCTTTTACTTCTTTTAATTTTCGTTTCTTTCTTTCTCTTTGTTAAACTTCTCGACTATGATTAGCAGCAATTGGTTGTAGTTCTTATCACAATACTCCCGGAGGGCTGCGTCGGACGCGAGCCCACCTCAATCTTGTAGAGTTGGCTCTTTTCCTCTCCCTACCGTATTCCATACGACATACGTGGGCTGGCTAGGAGCGGGTTGTTCATGATTGCTCATGGTGAGTATTTTTGTAGAACGCAGTTATATTCTGGTCCCACGGATGGTGCCAACTTGTTAGTACAAAATATGTTACGAGTTGAAAAGATGGATCTGGATGGTTATTGGACTGGGCCAACGGGTAAGGTCTTGTACTAAACCAAGTGATGAGATTGGTTCCCTGCACAATCAAAGGAAAACCGTTAGTCTTACTGTGGGGACGGACTCCACGATTAGACTCCGACGTGAGAGTAAGTATACATATTTGTCAGAGAATGTCAGAGTATGTGTGTGTAAAATATGATTAGAGAATCGTACTTTGTGGGGTGTCAGAGTACCCCTTTTTATAGGTGATCCAAATATTAGGTTTTCCTAGTATTTCGCTTGGTTTTGTTAGTGGGTCGAAGTGGGACCCTTGTCAGGCAAGGATCCGCTTATAATCATGACTTGCGGACGTGGACTTGCCTAGCGGACTTCCGCTGGTCCTCCGGAAGCCTTTCGTCTGTCTTGCTGCCTTTCGGACCGCAGCCAGTTGGTCTGGGCTTAGTTGTGGTCCGTTGTGCCTTCTAATTGTTTTATTGGGCTTGAGCCCATACATGACTTATGTAGTCCAGGCCCAAAGGCATGCTATACGTGTTATACGTCATCATAGGGATTGATTAAAGTTAACTATGACATGTTTGACTTCAATTCAAATTCAAATAAGGTAAAATGTAGTGATTGATAAGCAATGAAA
>BQNB010003055.1:0-95346 GCA_026074375.1 Tanacetum coccineum
AGTCAAGATAAATATGTTGCTAAAATTTTAAAGAAATTTAGGTTTACAGAAGTCAAGAATGCAAGCACACTAATGAAAACTCAAAAGCCTCTACTCAAGAATGAAGATGGTGAAGAAGTGGATGTTCATATGTATAGGTCAATGATTGGTTCATTGATGTATCTTACATCTTCAAGACCTGACATCAAGTTTGCAATGTGTGCCTGTGCTAGATACCAAGTCAATCCAAATCTTCATGTTATGAAAAGAATTTTTAGGTACTTAAAAGGTCAACCAAAATTAGGACTTTGGTATCCAAAAGATTCTCCTTTTGATTTGGTAGCATACACTGATAGTGATTATACTTGAGCAAGCTTAGATAGGAAGTCTACAACAAGAGGTTGTCAATTCCTTAGATGTAGATTAATATCATGGCAGTGCAAGAAATAGACAGTGGTTGCAAATTCCATAACAGAAGCTGTTATGGACAAGTGCTTTGGATTCAGAATCAACTACTTAATTATGGGTACAAATTTATGCATACCAAGATCTTTATTGACAATAACAGTACTATTTTCATAATTAAAAATCATGTTTTTCATTCAAAAACAAAGCATATAGAGATCAGACATCATTTTATTAGAGATTGCAATGAAAAGAAATTGATTTAAATGGTCAAAATCCATACTGACAAGAATGTTGCAGATTTGCTTACAAAAGCTTTTGATGTAAGTAGATTTCAATATTTGATTGCTAGTATTGGAATGCTAAATCTTTAAAGTCTTTTATCTCTTTATGTTTTTGTAGAGTTTTGTATGAATTAGTACTGTTATTCATGTCATTAAAAGTTTCTGCTGTTAAGTATAATTAGTACTGCTGGTTATACTTAATACTGCTGAGTTTCTACTGTTAGTTATACTTAATACTGTTAGGTATAATTAATACTGTGATAATTGTGAAAATTGCTATGGCTTGTGTTTTCTTGGTTTTTGGACTAACATTTTGCAGGATAAGCAAAGAAAAGTGTTAGATTGATGATGGGAATGCTGTTTGAAATGGAATTGGAGTTAATGCTGGTGACTCAGAGTTAATGCTGCTAGGCATAACTTACTACTGTTAGGCATAACTTACTACTGCTGGGTTGTTGAGGGTATTTTTAATAAATACTTCGATTAAGGGTTTTATATAAATTATTTAATCGATTTAATTCTCTCATATACTCTCTAATTACAAACCTTAACTTAATTTTATCATCCATTATCAAAACCTAACACAAATGTCGACTCTAAAGTTTGCAGATACTCATAATATGGTCGTGTTTTTGTCTAAACCCACAGAGAGTGATGGGTTTGAACAAATTGTGGATTTTTTGAATGCACACCCTATAAGATATGCATTAACAATCAATCCTACAATATATATTTCTTGCATTAAACAATTATGGTCTATTGTCAAGGCCAAAACTATTGATGGGGAAAAACATTTACATGCCCTAGTAGATGGCAAGAAGATAATCATCATTGAATCATCTGTTAGAAGAGATCTTCAACTAGCAGATGAGGAAGGTATTGACTGTTTACCAAATTCTACCATCTACGAACAACTTACATTGATGGGGTATGAGAAAGTTTCACAAAAACTAACTTTTTATACATTCTTTTCCCCACAATGGAAATTTCTGATTCATAATATTTTACAATGTCTAAGTCCAAAGACTACTACTTGGAATTAATTTAGTAGTACTATGGCATCTGCCATAATCTGCTTAGCTACAAATTAGAAGTTCAATTTTTCAAAATTCATTTTTGAAAGTATGATTGGAAACTTGGATAATTTGTCTGGCAAAATTTTTGATGTATCCAAGGTTTGTACAAGTATTTTTGGATCAACAACTTGATGGGATGTCAACTCATAAGAGAATATATATTGCACCCTCTCATATTAAGAAGATTTTTGGTAGTATGAGAAGGGTAGGCAAAGGTTTTTTGGTAGAGTAACACCTTTATTTCTAACAATTATGGTACAAAACCAATCACAAATGGGTGAAGGTTCAGCAATTCTAACTGATCCCCATCATACACCCACCTTTATTCAACCATCTACTCAACCTCAAAAGACACAACAACCTAGGAACCCTAAAAGAAAGGACACTCAGATACCTCAGTCTAGTAATCTATTAAGAATGTTGCAGATGAGGCTGTCCATAAGGAGTTGGGTGATAGTTTGGTGAGGGCTGCCACTACTGCTTCTAGCTTAGAAGCAGAGCAGGACATTGGTAACATAAATAAGACCCAATCCAATGCAACACCTAATGAATTTAGTTCCTAAGGAATTAATTCAGGTGGTGGTACCGAGTGCCAAGAAACCATAGGGGATACTATTGCTCATACTAGGTTTGAGAGTGTATCTAAACATTCCAATGATTCACTGCTCGCAAGAGGTAACATACTTCAAAGTGATGAGTATAGAATTAAACTTGATGAATTGATGGCATTATGTACCACTTTACAAAACAAGGTTCTTGATTTGGAGAAGACAAAGACCACTCAACATAATGAGATTGCTAGTTTGAAAAGGAGGATCAAGAAGCTTGAAAAGAAAGATAGGTCAAGAACTCATAGGCTGAAGAGATTATACAAAGTTGGTTTGACTGCTAGGGTAGAATCCTCTGATAATGAAGAAAGTTTGGGTGAGGATGCATCCAAACAGGGGAGGATTGATATTATTGATGCAGATGAAGAAATTACCCTGGTTAGTGTTCATGAGGTGAATGTTTCTGCTGATGAGGAGATGTTTGTTGCAGAACAAGATATTGATGAAGAAGTAGTTGAAGTTATTAACACTACTAATCTAATTATTGATGCTGCTCAAGATAGTGCTGTTGGTGATATAGTTAGTGCTGCTACAACAACTACTGCTACAATTAAAACTGTTGATGATATTACTTTGGCTCAACCACTTGAATAAATGAAAAGTACAAAACCCAAGAAGATAGGGGTTGTTATACAAGAGATAGGTGAATCTACAACAACAAAATCTTCATAACTATCTTCACAACAATCATAGGACAAAGGTAAAGGGATATTGATAGAACCTGTGAAGTCTATGAACAAGAAAAAGCTACAAATCAGGCTTGATGAAGAAATTGCTTTAAATTTACAAGCTGAATTTGATGAAGAAGAAAGACTTCTAAGAGAGAAAGCTAAAAAAGAAGAAGAAGACAATATTGCCTTGATTGGAACATAGGATGATATACAAGCAAAGATTGATGCTGATGATCAATTGGCTGAAAGAATGCAAGCACAAGAACAAGAAGAGTTGTCTATTGAAGAAAAGGCTACATTATTTCAACAACTCTTAGAGAAAAGAAGAAAGCATTTTGCAGCTAAAAGAGCAGAAGAGAAAAGAAACAAACCATCAACAAAAGCACAACAGAGAAAGATAATATGTACTTACCTAAAGAACATGGAAGGATACAAGCTCAAAGATTCGAAGTTGAAAGAGTTTGATTCTATCCAAGATATGTTTGACAGGGCATTTAAAAGGGTAAATACATTTGAAGACTTTAGAACAGAGTTGGTGGAAGGCAAAGAAAAAAGAGCAGGAACAGAGCTGATATAAAAGATTATAAAGAAGCAAAAAGTGGAAGATAACAAAGAAACAACAGAGCTTAAATAGTTAATGAAAATCATTCTAGATGAAGAAGAAGTACCAATTGATGTTATACCTTTGGCTGTTAGGTCTCCAAGTATTGTTGACTGGAAGATTCATAAAGAAGGAAGAAAGAGCTATTATCAAATAATAAGAGCTGATGGAAAATCTCAAATGTACATGTTATTTAGTCAAATGCTTAAAAGTTTTGACAAGGAATATTTGGAAGATTTGTACAAGTTGGTAATAGCTAAATATGAGTTAACAAGACTTGGATTTGTTGTTATGGGGTGATTTGAAGACAATGTTTGAACCACATGTAGAAGATGAAGTATAGAAGAATCAACAACAATACAAAGTGTTGGATTGGAAACTATATGACTCCTGTAGAGTACATTCCTTGAGGATGCAACATGTGCAGATTCATATGTTGGTAGAGAAAAAGTATCCTCTTGCACCACTTACACTTTCAATGATGTTGGAAAAGAAGCTTAAGATTGATTATTAAAGTAAAATGGCTTATCAGCTTCTTAAATTCATTGTGAAACAGCTTAAAAAGTAAAGAAGTGTTTAGAAGCATCCTCCCAGTGTTGATGAAGCTTTAAATGAAGAAACTTGATGATTTTGAAGAAGAATATCAAGTTTAGGGGAGGATTGTTAGGATTAAAAGTCTTTTTGATGTTGTTTGAATTGCTGCTACTCATATTTGTGTTAATGTTGCTCAGCTGGATTTAGTACTGCTCAAGAAAATATGCTAAGTGGTTACTACTGCTAGTACAAAGTTACTACAGCTAGTACAAAGTTACTACTTCTAGTGAATATTAGTACTGCTTAAGAAAATATGCTAAGTGGTTACTACTGCTAGTACAAAGTTAGTACTGCTCAAGGTTAAGACTGCTTAGAGATAAGTTAATGCTGCTGAGGTTAATAAGTTAGTATTGTTTGATTAGTTAGTACTGCTTATATGATATGTATTAAGTTATTTGTTTATAAAAAAGATTATGAATTCTTTGGAAAGTATTGTAAGCTGACTAGGACTCTTTGGTGTATAAAAGGAGGTCCTAGGGCATAGAATTTAAGATATACATTAGAAATATAATTCATAGCTTCAAGGTCTTTGTAACCCTAATACTTTGAGAGTATTCGTATTATTATCATTAGTAATATTAGAGCTTATTTGTTGAATTGTATGTTCATTGAATTACTGTTTCATTGATAATTCTTCTTAATATTAAAGATTAGATTCCGCATAATCTTTAATACATTCAAACACAGTTTCTACTATAGTTGTGTTAGATTTATCTAATATAACTAAACCTTAAACAAGCTTAAGGAAGTTGATCTATTAAAGTGGGATCAACACGAGACACCTATGATTGCTCAAATCCTTAACTTGAGTAAGCTAAAGGTTAGGATTAAGAATGATTAAGGGTAGGATATAAGACTTGGGAAACATATAAATGGGTGTAAAATGAAAAATAAACAAACAGATTGTCTCTTAAGTCCACAATCTTGGCGTCATTAGTCGCATTCAATCCCATAAGGCAAAATTCGAGGGTCAAGAGTCAAGGGGTCTTCAAAATACACGAGTTAATGCGTATAAGGTGCATTGTGATTCCTTATAATCTCCATAAATAGCATGCATGTAAGACGCATTAACCTGGCCTTCATCATCAATGAACAAAAAAACTATATGCAATTTTTTTTAAAAATTTTGGGCATAATTAGCACATAATTTAACCAAATAAACATAAATTCTTTCATTTCTATCTCCCTTCCCCCACTTGAAATATATAATGCCCTCATTGTACAAGTATGAACTTAAATAGAAAGGAGGGATAGAAATGACACGGGTTTATAAATGTTACCTGTTCAAGTACACCAAAACAGATAAGTCTAATCATAAAAGCTGGACAAGGCGGCAATACTTATTACTATACTAAACGACATATAAGCTGATTTATAATTACGATCAGCTATAAACAAACTAATAAATAATAAACACTTGCTTGCATACTTTTTATTCTATTTTCCATTTTTTTATGCAAGATAAGGATACAATGAAAATAAATTACAGAGACATATATACAAAATCATCCCCCACTTGAGATCAACTATCTTCTAAACTCGACATTCTTTAAATACCGACTATCTTAACCCGCGACTTTCACCAGTGAAACCAAAATTAACTAGCAACTCCCCAACGATGGACTAAAGAAACTACAAGGTTGGCTAGGCGATTGGTGTAACAAAACAAACATATATTAGGTTTAACACAATGAATGGCTCAACAAGTTTTACTAGGGGTATCTTGCACTAAACATGAGTGCAATAAAGGGTTTAACAAGGGGATTGACTAATCAGTGTAAAAAGTTAATATACACAAATACATAAATGGGCCATTTGGGGTTAATTATAATTATTGCCTTCTATCCTAGCTGCATCGATTACACTAAGTTACCTCAGTGCAATGCTTATTTTGGTGTTCTCGAAAAGATATACCAAGCCAATGTGACAATTGTCCATTCTAAGGTAAGTAACCAATAAGCAAACTTACGACATTTTGACTCCAATAAATATTTGTTGAGTCACTTTTAAATGGTCGTGTCATTTTATATTCTAAACGCTCATTTTCTTAGGAACCCTAGTTATACGAATGCGCCTTTGACCTACGATCCTAGTTTAACGGTCTTAACGACAAACGATATGCTCAAGTCACATTTTACTAGTGTCAATAACCTTGAAAAAGTCAATTTAACTAACTTATAAAACTATACTTGAAGTTACATTTTTAAGTTATGTTACGTTTAAACTTGACATTTATATAAACTACACATCTAACTTTGTTAGGTCACATCACACTTTTGGTAATTGAATCATTCATTGTTTTATGACTAAGCTTGAAAGATAAGACAGAGAAATTAGAGAGAGAGAGAGAGGGGATTATCAAAGATTGAAGTGAAAAAAGAAAATGGTAAAAGGATTACAAAATATGTGTTTCACGTATCCTTCCCTTCATGTAAGGGGGGTATTTATAGTGATGACTATTCACTATCTTTAATCATCTAATCCTTAACTAAGGAGCCTAATGGGCTAACTTTTAATGACCAAGCCCATTATTCTTATTACATTTTATACAAAACATAAAGTAACTAAAATCAAACAACTTAATTAAGACTAATTTACTATTACAATAATAGACACTTTTCTATTCCTAACAATCTCCCCTAAGGGTCGATTATTCTTGGCACTCTCTTAGCAGTAGAATTGGTCGTCCATTCACATAACTCTCTGATCTTCTCATTTGATCACGATGCTTCAAACATACTTTGATTTCGTCTTCAAATAAATCCATGATTTCCTTATCTTTAGTTAAAGTAGGTTTGTAGTATCCATGACGAATCTCCACGTTGATATCTTTAACTTCTTTCTATACTTTCTTTAACGTTGCATCATAAAACTTTGGTATTTCGTCAATGTTAATAATTCTGCTTTCTTTTTTACTATTCTTGTACACAAGACCGAAGAAAGGTTCGGTTATGATTGAATGCAATAGAGATTCTCAATACCAGGGATTGTAAGCGCTGGAGCTGTTAAGTTGATTTTAGCTTAATAACTTTCCAATCCAAGGTGAAAGTCATGAACTCTTTCCCATATCACACAGCTTCTTATGTAGACTATTAAGGATTTCCTTAGCTCATTCTGTAGATGTTCTACCTTGTTCATCATGCACAATAAATACATATCTTCTATATTGTTCTTGTCTAAATACATGTAATCAAATTTAGAGAAATATGAGAATTGACCATTAGCCCTTCTGACCACTACTTCTTCTATGATGTCTTGTTTTTATGTCAGCACATTCTTGACCCTGATTACCTCAGTAATCCTAGAATTTGAGTAGACTTCTTTTGGGTCACATCCGGTTCCCAATTGCCTTCTTATGTATGTTGTTTTTTTTCCCATGAACTCTTCTAGTGTTGAATAGTGTATCGTGCTTCAAATTTAAAGTGTTTAGACACTCTATCTACCTATCTATTTAGTTTTACTTCAAGATCGGGTTATAGAAAAGATGTAGCATGTATCTTGAGTAATGATAGTACATACTTATTTTCTTCAGTGTTACCATGCTTCAGATCTTTATTATGAAAGTACATAAAAGGAGCTTTCAGATCTCTTGCACAACCTTGAAATACTAGAGTTGGCTTCTCTGGAAATTGATGAGTTATGTCTTCTTGAGTGATTTCCGAAACAATTGGATTGTTTAAATAGTTACTTGCTTATTGAATATAGTACTCATACTATTCACCAGTTTCACATTGGTTTCTCATCATTTGATCAAAATAAAGTTCCATTCGTTTCTAATTAGTTGTTGTTGGTACCCAGTGAGCATCGTCAAAAGATTCCGACGGTGTATCATCAAAAAGATCATCGTCGTCAAATATTGCTTGATCTTCAACCCAAGGATCATACTCCTGTTGCGGTTGTTGTGTTGATGACTCAGGTTGAGATTCATTATTTGTTTGCTTTGATGACAAAGCACCCTCTGCGGATTAATAACGTCTAAACATTCTCTGCTTTTTCGTATTGCTCTCCCCCTTAGGATGAGCATCATCATCAAGATGATCGTCATGATTGCACTTGCAAAAAGTATCAAGTCTGCAGGATTCAGTTGGAGCTGTGGTTGGAGAAGTAGATTTCTCATACTTACATTTGAGTGCTATCTGTAACAATTCACATTTTCACGTCATTTTACGTCAATAAATATTCAACTATTTTTTAAACTTCTACGCGTTCACTTTTAATTCCAACAGTTTAGTTAAATCGCGTAAACTAAAAATTAACATTCAACGTAAACGGACATCAAACAAATAAAAATTTACGTCAAACAAGTGTTATATAATTATTACGAAGATAATTTATACTTTTCATATTTTATTTTTATCGGTTACGTAAAACGTTTACGTTTCGCAATAAAATACATTTGTGCATACATGGAAGCATCTAAACCTATCTATACTTCAACAAATACCCACTTTTATACCTAATACCCAAAAAAATTAAATCATTTTACACTTATAAAAACCACTACTTCAACAAACCACTAAACATTAAGAATCATAATTTTTTGATCAATAACGAAGGAGTTATGGATTTTTTTCGTGTTTACGATAATTAAAGTTTATAAAAATAATTTTATAAACTATGAACAGTAAAAATCACTATTCATCTCAGATACATTTTGGAAAATAAATTAGTTAGATAAAACTTTTAATTACGAAGACGTGCTCGAAAGAATCACTAAAATCGGAGTTAAAACGAATAAGATACGACGTTTACGAGAGTTAAATTTATAAAAGTCCATGAACAGTAAAAAGTACTATTCACCAGAGGGTTGAAAATATGAAAACGTAATATTTTGATACATCGTCTTAATACAAAAGTGTGGACGTAAAGAACGTATAAAACGGACTTAAAACGGGAAAGTTACGCCATTTTTACTAAAGTGTTATTTATAAACGTTTTTAACTTATAAATATGATTTCGCAAATACAAATAGATGGTGATATAGCTATATAGAATTATATACGGTATTAGTTATTCAAAGTACTTAGTACTCATACGACCTATAATTAATTTGGTTGCATTCGGGCGTTTACGTGACGCATTTTCTGTTATACTTTAATAATCATTCACTCGAGGTGAGTTTATAGCCCTACGTTTTACTTGTTTTACGTATACTTTACAGCTTTTAGGGTGAGAACATGCTTGTTACCAATTCCATTTACATGATTGGTTTGAATTCATTACATGTGCATTTACAATTCGTTTTACAAACTGGTCTACATACTCAATTACTTGTTTTGGGACGAAATACATAGCTTGTTTCACTTCATTTTTGAAAACAAGGACATTACTTTACTTTTACCTAAATGATTACGGATTAGCTTAAGTGGATTGAACTGTGAATTACTTAGAGGGTAAGCGTGAATGTTATAAAATAGATCTATTTAGGTGTGACAGCCCTGTTCGGGTGATTAGCTATCACTGGTGTCGAAACTACCGAGCCAACAAACGTTATACCATGTCGGAGCACAACATTTACACGAACATGAACACTTACAATGCCTTGAATAAAGTGGCATACACTTGAGTCTACGTAGCAGTTTCATGAACTTAGAGTAATCGTAAATCATTGTTTTATACACACTTGAATATTTACGTTGCCTTGAATAAAGTGGCAATACATACTTTGAACAATGGGGGTCCAACCATACATACGTTTTGGTGACTATTTGGGGATTTAAATGGTCATGCATACTTTACAACTCTGTGATTTACAACACTCATACATACATTTTGGTGACTATTTGGGGATTTAAATGGTCATGCATAGTTTACGACTCTTTGATTTACAACACTCATACGTATGTTTTGGTGACAATTTGGGGATTTAAATGGTCATGCATACTTTACAACTCTTTGATTTACAACATTCATACATACATTTTGGGGAACATACAAGGATTAAAATAGTCATACATATTTTACAAAACTTTGGTTCAACATTTATACTTACAAAAACCTATGAACTCACCAACTTTATGTTGACGCTCTTTAAGCATGTTTTTCTTAGGTGAATTAGATGCTTGGCTTATGTGATGTGCATTGGAGTCTAAATAATTCAAGATTTCTTTCTAAACGACACAGTTAGAGGTCGTTCTCTCATGACTTGAGCAATGGTATTATGAAGTAACGCTCCTGGAAACATATTCCGTTGCGACCCATTTTTGGGGGTGTTACACTTACTTACATACTTAATTGCATGATTGATTACAAACTCGTTTACATACTCATTTACATATCTCACGGTGGGATACGTTACTTGTTTTTACTTATGGGTACAAGTAGCATTAATTTAATCACTTCTTCAGATATTGTATACTAAGCAATACACACTTCTTCGGATATATTATACCAAGCAATACACACTCCTTCGGATATTGTAAACCAAGCAATACACACTTCTTCGGACATTGCATACCAAGCAATACACACTTCTTCGGATATTGTATACCGAGCAATACGCACTTTTCAGATATTGTATACCAAGCGATACACACTTTGCAAATCTTTGATTTCAACATTTATACTTACATTTTTGTGACTATTATAAGGATTGAAATGGTCATACACACTTTACAAATATTTGATTTCAACATTCATACTTACATTTTTGTGAGTATTATAAGGATTGAAATGGTCATACACACTTTACAAATCTTTGATCCAACATTTATACTTACATAAACCTATGAACTTACCAACTTTATGTTGACACTTTTAAGCATGTATTTCTCAGGTAAATAGGATGCTTGACATATCTGATATGCATTGGAGTCCAAACTTTACAAGATTACTTTTCAAACGACACATTTAGAGGTCGTTCTCTCGCATCTTGTGCAATGGTATTATAAAGTAATGCTCCCGCAACAAAATTCCGCTGCGACCCAATTTGGGGGTGTTACACTATCCATATTGCAAAATCAGCATTATGTGCGTGTTCATCATCTTTCATCTTCATGTACAATTGATACTAGAGATCAAAAGTTGAAGAACTTGAAGTCATATGATGCACATGAAGAATGTTGTTCAAGTAATTTTGAAGAAATGCATCAACCTGCTGAGGAACATTAGAAATAAAAACATTAGTAACCTAAGAAGACGACAATTCAAGTTTTGTTCTCTCCTGTTTAAACATCTTCTGCAATGATAGAATACATCTCATCTTTAAGCTTTGTTCTTTCTGCCTTAACCGCAGCATCAACAAGCCATGGAAGATTGTCCTTTATAAGACTATTAGTTTCCATAGTGGCTATCTTTGGAACTATATCACGAAGTGCATCACTAGCTTTCTAATAAATACGCGCTTCTTGATTTTTGTAAAGATACTTCCTCCTTATGGTTTGAGCATAAAGTAACGTTGATAACTTAGTCGTTTCACTACATGAAGTAAATGCTTTTTATGTTTTAAAACAATTATGGGTGGTGAAACTACAAAAGATGTTGGTTGTTTAGCCGTCAATTCTTGGAGTTTGACATTATCCGAAGATAAGTCATTCCTAGGGGATCTAGTGGGTGTGGCGATTGGTAAATTCCTAATATCCTCTATTCTATACCCTTACCTTTCCTCCTTCACGGCAACTCAACATTAGAAGTTTGTTCATCCTCTTCTTTATTAATAGCAACATAATCAACAACATTACCAACATTCATCGCCTCTGGACTTTCCGTATCACTCTTTTGATCTATCTCAGTGCTGAGATTTTCTTGACATAGGATCATCTCTTTAGCAAATTCATTAGCATCATCATCATTACCTTCAACCATTCTATCAACTTTTTGTTCCAGTATATCTTGCTCAACTATATGCACAATAGTTGTTGCTTCTGCCTCTTTAGCACTAATATCCAACATAAGTTGTTGAGCCTTAACAAGTTCTTGTGCCTCTATTTGCTCAGCATTTAGTACTAGAACTTCTAGATCAGGTTGTTTCTTGTTCAACTTCAACCTCAAAGGAATCTTAATAACACTGGACTCCTCTGATCCTGACTCCTTCTTCTTTTTTGGAGTATTTTAGGGTTAGGCGACCTAGGGGCGCTAGGTGTCCTATATGTTCCTTGAAAAGACTCAACCGGTTGTGGTTGAATCATTGGAACATCTATTTCAAACTTAGCAACATACGTCTAGTAGGCATTAGTCTTCTTAATTTCTTTTGTTAATAATTCATTAGGAATCACCATACCTTGAGACTTTTTACTTGATACAAATACAGACTTCCCAACATCATCATGTGTTACCAAGTAATGTGACTTATTTGATTTCCTTGGAATCTCCTACCTTGTAGTCAGAATATGTTCATTGATTAGCTTGGAGAAACAAGGACATGGAATTTCCTATTGATATGTAGAAATCACATATCCATTTTGTACCAAAAATGACCTTAAAAGATGAAAAATGAATATATTATGCTTGTATATTGTATATTTTGTCTTTTATGATGTGTAGGTATGGATATTACAAGAATCACATGAAAAGAGCCAAAACCCGGACAAAAACGAGCACGAGAACGGAAAGAGTACACAAGAGCCAGGTATTTATCAAGCTTGGGTCAACAAAAGTCAACCATGGTCAACCTTTGTCAACTCATGTGAAGACAAAATCTAAAACCCTTGAAATTACAAAAAGGACCTTTAATATTAAATCATTTCACCAAAAGTCCCAAATCTAATTACACCGTTAGTTCGTAACACTAATGGACTAACAACTGTTAAGTTGAAAATTAACCAAGCTCAATCCACTTATTAAACCGAAAAGCCCAAAACTAAATCCAAGCCCCAATACCCTTTTGATATTAACACAGCCAAGTCAAACCCTCATTCCCTGGTCAAACATAAAACGCGCCCAAATTAAATATACTGTATATCTTCTCCAATCACGCGCCAAATCCACAAAAGAAAACTAGAGCGTGGTTATCACTCATCCTACATGGCTCAAAGATTCTAGTGCTAAGCTCCAGCTCAGCAAGCAAAGACGTCACTCCTTGATAGTAATTGGCCAGTTCTAACATTCCCCTGACACATGACTGACATCTCATCACCAAACAAACACACCAAGTAAGGGATTTTTACACTAAAACTAGTTCAAAAGAAGCACAATCAGTTCTCAATAACTGGATTGCCACGCTGGCAATTCGTGTGACTTATCTTAATCCAAGGGCTACAATTAAAGATGGTAATTCAATTGGGGGTCTATGGCTGATATTAAAGGAGCGTCTAAGGGGCTAGAATCTTCTCCTGTTGCCTATAAAAGGAAGCCTCACCTCACACTCACAAGGGATTATCTAGTGTAATTTTAAGGGTAGCTTTAGCTTATTTAGAATAATTCAGCTTATTGTATCATTTTTAGCTTAATGTTTTTCCAAATTTGATGTAACTTTTCTTTTTAAGCTTGTTCCCAGTTTATATAATTAATAAAAGTGAAGTTTCCTTATTGTTAAATTTCAATTCACGTTTTACCTATTTGTACTTATGGTTTAAATAAGCTCTTTGATACTGTTTCATAAGCTAAATTGTTCATAAGCTGTTTAAGCTCTTATAAACTTGAATACTCCTTGGAATTGGACGGCTTCTTTGAGTATTCAAGTTGGTATTAGTTCCTGGTGGTCAGGAGTTAGGACTAGATTAGGCTAAAGTAATCTAGCTTAAAGCTATAAGCTTAAGTTGCTCATATAAGCTCTAATTTGAGCATTTACCACTGTTTAGCTGAGGTGAAGGTACTCAATCTCATTTCCCTTTTCTATTAATATGCTGTTAGTAAATGCTTTAGGTAATCTGTTAATTTTATGCTTTAATATCTGCTTAATTTGTTTATGTCTTCTTATTATTGTTTAGAGTAGCTTAATATTGTTTATTATTGTCATTTGATGCTTATTGTGTTTAGTTTTTAGTATTAATCTTAGTTTTCTTATTTTTGTTACAAAATAATGAAAATTCTAAAAATATTTGCATAATCTAGTAGTTTATAGTTTCTGCTTATTTGACTGCAGAAATTTGCTTATTAGGTCTGATATTAGCTAAAATCATCTGGTCTTTGAAGTTTTAGCCTTAATTCTAAGTTTTATAAGCTTAATATGGATTTGAGCAATTTAAAGGGGTGTTTGGCTCAAGGCAGTACTAACTTGAGTTAGTACTGCCAAGACCCTTTTGGTTCTTTGAATTGAATTTGAATTTCATATTTAGGTTTATAAGGTTATGATTTAAGAAATCTGTTAGCTTAAATTAGCTTTTATCAAGTTATTGTGTTGTTTGCTTGAATTTGAGGTAATAAGCTCAGATCCATGGCAAGTTGTGCTTGAATTGTTTCTAGTTGCTATTACTAGTGTTTAACTCTTGTTTTAGGTGTTTAAATAATGTTAAAATCAAGTTCTTAGGTCTGCATCATTTGGTTTTGAGTTTTGGGTAAAACTTGGTAAACTGCATCAGCTAGCATAAGAGCCAAACTGCCATTTTCATGCTTAAAATTAAGCTAGTTAGAGTTAGTTTTATCTTTTGAAATTTAGTACACATGTAGTTTATAGGCCAATCTAGATCTGTTAGAGCTTATTTTAGGTAAATCAGCTTTTTTGATTATTTGTTTTAAGTATACAAATTAGTACTTTGTCTTTTCATAAAAAACCAAAAATAAGGCAAACTTCATTAGCAGCTTTTTTTAAAATTAGCCTTTTCATTGCTTGTTTGAATTTCAAATTACTTTTCAATTACTATCTTAGAAAGTTTGAAGGACAAGCTTTTTAGTGGTATAAGTGATTAAGCCATAAGGATCCTTTTCCTTGCTGAAAAATAAGCTCAAAGTTGCCTTGTTGTCTGTTTTGAAAACAGTTTTGAGTCAATTGTTAGCTTAACTGTTTGTAGTTTTTGATTAATTCCTGCTCATACTTGCTTATTAGGTTAATTGTGAGTTGTTTGTAGCTATTTGGCTCAGGCTTAAGCTTATTCAATTTTTTTTAGCTAATGTAGTTTAGTGAAAAAGCTCAAATCATTTTTAGTCATAACTGCAACTTTTAGTCTTAATTTCTGGCTTATTGCTTACATTTCAAACAATATTTCTTTTGTAAAAAGTTCTTATTTTAAGTTGTTTTACAAGTCTGTGCAAAAAGATTTGAAAAATAAAAAAAAAATTGCAAAAAGGAGGGCCACAGATTCGAACCTGTGACCTTCCCCTTCCACACCCAACGTACTTAACACACTCACACCAAACCATCTGCGCCCTTGGGACTTTTACGTCCTAAGGTGCATTTCAATTATAGTTAACACGTTTTTTGTATACTTTTGAAAAAAAGCACTTCTAGTGCTTATTAGATTTTTCCTGGCTTATTTGTTTAGGATAATTTCGAGCTTTTATTTTTCCTGCAAACTTTAAATCAAAAGCTATTTTTAGTAATTTTCTAGAAATTTTAATTCATAGTTTAGTATTTTTCTTACATTTATTTTGTTTTAAAACTTTAAAAAATCATAAAAAATAGAAAAATAATAATAAAAATTAAAATAATTTCTGAAAATTTTATTTTATTATTTAGTAGGCTTATAAATTAAATTTGCGTTCGTAGGTCTTAAATTTGATATACTTGCTCGTTTAGTTGCGTTTTTACATTTCCCGTTAACATTTTCGTGTTCAATTGCTTAATTGCTTGGTTGTTTTCTTTCCTTTACATGTTTTATGTGTTTTTATTTGTAGAAATAGAAAATCAATTCCAAAACTTTAGAACCATTCAAATCATTGTCCAAATAATAACGGGGTTTCAATTCATAATTCTTGGGGTATAAACGACCCGGTGAACACTTACCGGTTAAACGTACGATATTTGGTGTGATTTTCCTAATTACCTTTTTCCTAAAGGGTAGTTTTGGAATTTCAATACTTTGATATTATACGTATATATAATTTGAAACCGTATCAAATTTTTGGAGTCGTTGCCGGGGAATTGTGTTAAGATTCTCTCGTTTGAATTTGTCGATTGTGATTTGGAGAACCTTTTATCTTCGAAAGTTACGTCTTTTAAAAAAAATCAAAATAAAAAAAATAATAATAATAAAAAAATAAAAAAAGTAAAAAATATTTTTCTTTTCTTTTTACTATATGTAGAAGTTTAATAAATAGAAAATACAAAAATATTTGCTCTTCCAGATTTTTTGATTTTTGTTGTGTTCTCTTAAATACTAAAATACACAAGCAATCTTTTTCTCTTAAAAGGAGAATTTGAGAATTCCATCAATAAGTTCCCAAACCAAAGATTCAACAAAAGTAACTATCTTGTGTCACTTACGAAAAAGGCGCACCTCTTTTATGAAATAAGCTATAAGAAGGGTTGTTCTAACGAACTACGACCCAAATGGACAAACGTTTTTAAGGCGATTCGCTCCCACTACGTCCCCCGCTTGCTTGCAAGTTTCACTTAAGGGAGTTACCCTAAGTTTGTTGATTATTCGGTGAAACAAAAATAATTTTTGTGTATATATTTTCTCTTCTCGTTTGTTTCATCGGTTTTATTTAGTGCATGCGCACTAGAAATTCCTCTTATCCAAATAATTCACCCGTAACCATTCCGAAACGTCAAAATAGACGACGTGCTCCAAACGTAGTCGAACCCGAGCTTCGTACTATCGTTGAAGTTGCACCAATGGCGGAAAATCGAACAATGGAAGAGCTACTCCAAGCACCCACGGAAGGGTATGGAGAAGCTATCGTTATACCGGAAATTAATGCGGATCATTTTGAAATTAAGACGAATTTGCTACAATTGGTTCAAGCCAACCCATTTCATGGTTTTGAGAGGGAAAATCCCCATACTCATATTAACAATTTCAAAAGGATTACTTCGACTTTGAAATTTAGGGATGTGCCGAATAACGTGATTAAACTCATGATGTTTCCATATTCACTCGAGGGGACCGCTAGGATTTGGTACGATAAAGAACCTCCTAATTCGATCTTGACTTGGGACGATCTCGTAAATAAATTCGTGAACCAGTTTTTTCCTCCCTCGAAGACCACCCACCTCAAGAATGAAATCTCTCGATTTACTCAAAAATTCGATGAGACATTTGGAGAGGCATCAGAACGATTTAAGGAAATGCTTAGAGCATGTCCCCACCACAGATTTACAGAGTTAACCCAAATAGATACATTCTATAATGGTTTAAATGAGAATGATCAAGACTCCTTGAATGCCGCGGCGGGTGGAAATCTTTTGAGTAAGACTACTAGGGAGGCCTTAAACATAATTGAGAACAAATCGAAAGTTTGTTATTCACGAAACAAATTGAATATTTCTAGGGTAAATACGAATTCTAAGGAAAGTTCTAGTAAGACGGATGAAAGAATTGATAAGCTTGCGGACCAAATTTTGACCTTAGTTGAGATTGTTACTAAGAAAGTTGTCACTCCCGCTACGGTTAAGGCGGTTGAGGAATCTTGTGTTATTTGTGGTGGTGCTCATGCTTACTATAATTGTACTACTACCGATAACAATCAATCTAGTGTTTGTGCGGCAACAGGTACTTACAATCAAGTAGCCCCTCCAAACCGTTCTAGCAACCAAATGGCACCACCCGGTTTTGCTCCGATGCAAAATAGTCTAAATAGGTATAAACAAAATCAAGGTCAAGGAAATAATTTTAATTGGGGAAATAATTTTCATGGAAATCAAGGTTATCAAGCTCTAATTAATCATGCTCTAAATTTTCAAAATCAAAGATTTCAAAACCAACCTTTTCAAGCTCCTAATAATCAAGTTCAACAAGGATTTCTAAATGAGTTTTCAAATTATATGAAATCTAATGACCAAATGATGAGAAATATGCAAAATTAAATCAACTCGTTGAAAGGAGAATTTAAGCATGAAATTCAAAATACAATGAAGACTTAACAAACCATCTTGATGAATCAACAAAATGCTTTTCAAAATAATTTGCAGAATATGTTAAGTGGATTTTTCCAAAACCAAGCCTCAACTTCGGGTACTCTTCCGAGTAATACTATTCCAAACTCGAATTGTGAGATGAAAGAAATCACTACTCGAAGTGGTGTTACTTATGAGGGACCTTTGATTCCTACTAATCCTTCTCCCAAAAAGGTAGTAGAAAGAGAAACCGAGGAGACAACGGATAAGGAGCAAACCAATTTCTAAGGAAGTACCGCTCACATCCAACCTCCGGTTAACCCCATTCGTATTCCAGAACCCGATGTTCCGAAGACTTTACCTAATCCTAATATTCCATATCCTTTGAGACTTAATGATCAAAGCTCCATGAAAAAGCTACGAATCAAATGGAGAAGTTCTTTCAAATCTTTTAAGATTTTCACTTCGACATTAGCTTCGTGGATGCTTTACTTTTGATACCAAAATTTGCTTCTACGATTAAAAGTTTACTTACAAATAAGGATAAGTTGTTTGAATTAGCTAAGATATCGTTGAATGAGAATTGTTTGGCGATGCTCCTTAAAAAGCTTCTCGAAAAGCTTGGAGATCCCGGCAAGTTTCTTATACCATGTGATTTCCCAGGAATGGATGTATGTCACGCCTTGGCTGATCTTGGTTCTAGCATAAATCTTATGCCTTTTTCCATATGGAAGAAGCTTTCCCTACCCGAACTTACCCCCACTCAGATGACTCTCGAGCTAGCGGATCGATCCATTACTCGTCCTAAAGGAGTCGCCGAAGACGTCTTTGTCAAAGTGGGGAAGTTTCACTTTCCTACCGACTTCGTTGTTGTTGATTTTGAAGCCGATCCTCGAGTTCCCCTCATTCTCGGGAGATCCTTCTTGAGGACCGGCCGTGCCTTAATTGATGTTTACAGAGAAGAAATAACCCTTCGGGTTAATGACGAAGCCGTAACTTTTTTATCTCAATCAAACTACGAGATACTCCTCTACATATGATGATATGTCGGTTAACCGAATTGACGTCATTGACGTTGCTTGTGACGAGTATGCTCAAGAAGTGCTTGGTTTTTCTAATAATTCTGCGGGTGGCAATCCCACCCCGATTTCTGAGCCTATTATTTCTGACTCTTCTCTTTCCCTCACTCCGTTCGAGGGAAGTGACTTCATTTTGGAAGATATCGAGGCTTATCTCAGGGATGATTCAAATTCAACGGAAATTGATCATGCCGATTGTGATCCGGAGGGAGATATTTGCTTAATTGAAAAATTGTTAAATGATGACCCGTTCCAACTCCCTTCGATGGACATAAAGCAAGTAGAAGTGACTAAGGCAAAATCTTCAATTGAAAAGACTCCGAAATTAGAGTTAAAAGATTTACCATCTCATTTGGAATATGCTTACTTAGAAGGAATCGATAAGTTACTCGTGATTATTGCAAAAAGTTTAAAAGATGATGAAAAAGAAGCCCTCTTAAAGGTGCTTAAATCACATAAACGGGCCATTGCTTGGAAAATCACCGACATCAAAGGTGTTGACCCTCGGTTTTGCACTCACAAAATCTTGATGGAGGAAGATTATAAACCCGCGATACAAAGTCAAAGACGGGTTAACCCAAAAATTCATAAGGTAATCAAAAAGGAAGTTATCAAACTCTTTGATGCCGGAATGATTTACCTGATCTTTGATAGTCCATGGGTAAGCCACATTCATTGTGTACCCAAGAAAGGTGGTATAACCGTAGTTGCTAATAAAGATAATAAATTGATTCCAACACGATTAGTTATCGGGTGAAGAGTTTGTATTGACTATAGGAAATTAAATCAAGCTACTCGTAAAGATCATTTTTCGTTGCCATTTATGGACCAAATGTTAGAAAGATTAGCCGGAAATGAGTTTTATTGTTTTCTAGATGGATTTTCGAGATATTTTCAAATCCTAATAGATCCCCAAGACCAAGAGAAAACCACTTTCACATGCCCTTATGGAACTTTCGCTTACCGTCGCATGCCATTTGGCTTGTGTAATGCTCCCGGTACTTTCCAAAGGTGTATGATGGCCATATTCCATGATATGATCAAAAAGACTATGGAAGTTTTTATGGATGATTTCTTGGTTTTTGGGGATAGTTTTGCTACTTGCCTCTCCAATTTAGACAAAATGCTAAAAAGGTGTGAAGACACGAATTTAGTTCTAAATTGGGAGAAGTGTCATTTTATGTGTAAAGAAGGAATTGTGTTAGGTCATAAAATATCAAAGTCCGGGATTGAGGTCGATCGAGCTAAAGTCGATGTTATCGCTAAGCTACCTCATCCAACCATAGTAAAAGGTGTTAGGAGTTTCTTAGGTCATGCCGGTTTTTACCGACGATTTATTCAAGACTTTTCTAAGATTGCTAGACCTATGACTCACCTTCTTGAGAAAGATGCACCGTTTGTGTTTTCTCAAGATTGTATTGATGCTTTTGAGACTCTTAAAAAGAAGCTTACCGAAGCTCCGATCTTAGTTGTCCCCGATTGGAACCTACCTTTCGAACTTATGTGTGATGCTAGTGATTTTGCGATTGGTGCGGTTTTGGGACAACGTAAGACGAAGCATTTTCAGCCTATACATTATGCTAGTAAGACAATGACCGAAGCTCAAATTCATTACACTACGACGGAAAAAGAAATGCTTGCCGTAGTTTATGCTTTTGAAAAGTTTCGGCCATATCTTGTCTTATCCAAAAGTATAGTGTATACGGATCACTCGGCTCTTAAATACCTTCTTAGTAAACAAGATGCTAAGCCGAGATTGCTTCGGTGGGTTCTCCTCCTATAAGAATTTGATATCATCATCCGTGATAAATAAGGAACGGAGAATCTTGCGGCCGAGCATTTATCTAGACTTGAGAATCCTCATAAGGATGTGTTAGAAAATAAAGACATAAATGAAAATTTTCCTTTAGAAACTCTTGGAGTTATATCTAGTGGAAGTACCTTATGGTTTGCCGACATTGTAAATTTCCATGCAGGGAATTTTATCGTGAAAGGGATGTCGTCCCAACAAAAGAAGAAATTCCTTAAGGACGTTAAACATTACTTTTGGGACGATCCCTACTTATTTTGGATTTGTGTGGATCAAATCATTCGACGGTGTGTGCATGGCCAAGAAGCTAGTAATATCCTCAAAGCTTGTCATGAAGGACCCATCGGGGGCCATCATGGTGCCAATCTCACCGCTAAGAAAGTATTTGATGCCGATTTCTTTTGGCCAACCATATATCGAGATGCCCATGCTATGATCAAATCTTGTGATACGTGTCAACGTCAAGGCAAATTTTCATAAAGGAATGAAATGCCTCAAAATGCTATTCAAGTTTGTGAAATCTTTGATGTATGGGGTATCGATTTTGTGGGTCCATTCCCGTCTTCACGAGGGAATAAATACATTCTCGTAGTCGTTGACTACTTATCAAAGTGCGTAGAAGCGAAGGCGCTCCCCACTAATGATGCTCGAGTTGTAGTAAAATTCTTGAAATGTATTTTCGCCCGATTTGGAACACCTAGAGCTATTATAAGCGATCGAGGGACCTATTTTTGTAATGATAAATTTGCTAAAGTGATGTCTAAGTATGGGGTCACTCATCATCTTGCTACCGCTTATCATCCACAAACGAGTAGACAAGTGGAGGTTTCTAATCATGGTTTGAAACGTATTCTTGAGAGGACGGTTGGTGAAAACCGTGCCTCATGGTCCGATAAGCTAGATGACGCTTTATGGGCATTCTGTATCTCTTTCAAGACACCAATTGGTTGTACTCCTTATAAGCTCGTGTACGGAAAGTCTTGTCATCTACCTATCGAGTTAGAGCATAAGGCATATTGGGCCTTGAAACATGCTAATTTTGATCTTAAAACCGCGGGTGATCACCGGAAGCTTCAACTTAATGAACTTAATGAGCTTCGTGATCAAGCATACGAGAATTCTTTGATATATAAAGAGAGGACGAAGAAGCTTCACGACTCTAAGATCAAAAACCGCATTTTTAATGTTGGTGATCGAGTTTTACTCTTCAACTCTCGTCTAAAGATATTCTTGGGAAAGCTTAAAACCCGTTGGTCGGGACCTTTCACCATCACCTAAGTTTTTCCATATGGAACCATCGAGTTATCTCAACCCGATGGTCCAAACTTTAAGGTGAATGGTCATCGTGTGAAGCATTACTTAGCATTTACTTTGGAGAGACATACAATTCAAAGGTAGTCCTGGATCTTAAACCATCCCCAAGGACAACTAAATGCGGGGATCGAGTCACGCTATGTGACACGGTTACCAAAAACAAAGCACTTCGTGGGAGGCACCCCATGCTTATCCATCTTTCTTCTTTCTTATTTCTAATGTGAAGTGAGGAGGCTCGTACTCTTCGATTCTTGTTGTTTGTGCTTGTGATTGTTTATAGGATTGACCCAAAAATTTTGAAGACTCTCGTGTTTAGTGTTTTGTCCCGGTTCACTCGAGCTTCCTAGCCTTTGCTTGCCATTAGTTTGGGAATCCGATATCCTAGTTATTATCGACTAACACTCAATCTATTAGCATACTTTATAAACGCTTAAGATTTTTGTGATACTTTCTCCCTTGCTGGATTATGCATTCAACTTTTGAATCTTGTACTGGGGTAAAGCCTATAGAGAAGAAACATTGAGGACAATGTTTAGTTTTAGTATGGGGTGATATATCTTCGATATTATCTTACCTACCTTTTGCTCGTTGTTCTCACGTACCTTGTTTTCTCGCAAAAATTTTAAAATTTTATATACGAAATATATATATATATATATATATATATATATATATATATATATAGAAAATGATGAAAAATAAAAATTAGTTGATAAAATAATAAGTGTTTTGACACGAATGTAGGCTTTTTTGTGGGTGAGAACAAAGTAATTTTTGAACCCGTCGGTTTTATATCTTAGCTTTTCTCATTAACGTAAATGAATTGAACATTGCTAAATCTTTTATACAAGGAGCTATAAAAAGCAAGTCTAGCTTGAAAAGGTCAAGATTTTGCAAGTTCCCATAATTGATTTTAAATATGCAAAGATCGATTTATTAGGCTAAGCATTCACGAGTTTCTTTCTTAGAATAGTTGGATTTCTTTAAGGCTTATAAGTGTTAATTATGGCTTTTTCTCCCATTAGCTTGTTTCACCTTTATATATAATTGTTTAATAAATAGAGTTGTGCGGTTTTTTGGTTAATAATTGGTTTAAGGCGGTTTTCTTTAGTTCCTTTGTGATTAAAATAAGTATACATCAAGAATACTTAATTTGGCATACTATATGTATCACATGAATAAATATTTTGCTTATCCCTTAAAGAGCCTTAGGGTATATGGAATGGATAATGTTGCTTAATTTTTTGTCTTGTTTGTACTTTAAAGAGCCTTAGGGTATATGGTGCAAATAAGATTGGTCCATTTATGTCTTAAAGAGCCTAAGGGTATATGACATGAATAGAGCCATGCTTAAGTAACCTAATAAAAGCCAAATTTTGGTCGCCTCGATGTGGACTTCATTTTGATGACATTTGATCTTTTGAAAAGGGCTAGGAACTAATTATTGCGTCTTAACCGTTACCCTTTATTTTTGGAATTAATAAGTATCAAAATAAAGTCTTAAAGAGCCTTCGGGTATATGACTTAAATAAAATCTTGAGATAAAAAATTAGGAATAAGGGAGGAGAAGTAATACACAAGTAGCTTTTATGAGTAGTGTTAGCATCATAACTTGTATTTTACAATGATCTTGCTTTTCAGCTTGGCTTGGATGAATAAGTTGAAAGTTAGAAATTAAGAAAATCATAAAAAATGGAAAATATTGAAAAATAGGAAAACAAGGTATTTTAAAACTTGTAATTTCTTAACTCTCTCCACAAAAGACTTTGCTACTTTTCAAAGGATTAGTTTGGGGAGGTTTTAGAGTATTTGGTTTTAGAGCATATAATATTGCGTGAAGACACGGTAATCACTTAGTTTGGGGAATTTTGATATGTGAGAAATCACATATCCATTTTGTATCAAAAATGACCTTAAAAAGATGAAAAATGAATATATTATGCTTGTATATTATATATTTTGTCTTTTATGATGTGTAGGTACGGATATTACAAGAATCACATGAAAAGAGCCAAAAACCGGACAAAAACGAACACGAGAACGGAAAGAGTACACAAGAGCCAGGTATTTATCAAGCTTGGGTCAACAAAAGTCAACCATGGTCAACCTTTGTCAACTCATGTAAAGACAAAATCTAAAAACCTTGAAATTACCAAAGGACCTTTAATGTTAAATCATTTCAAGAAAAAGTCCCAAATCCAATTACACCGTTAGTCCTTAACACTAATGGACTAACGGCTGTTAAGTTGAAAATTAACCAAGCCCGATCCACTTATTAAACCAAAAAGCCCAAAACTAAATCCAAGCCCCAATACCCTTTTGATATTAACACTGCCAAGTCAAACCCTCATTCCCTAGTCAAACATAAAACGCGTCCAAATTAAATATATTGTATATCTTCTCCAATCACGCGCCAAATCCACAAAAGAAAACCAGAGCGTAGTTGTCACTCATCCTACATGGCTCAAAGATTCTAGTGCTAAGCTCCAACTCAGCAAGCAAAGACGTCACTCCTTGATAGTGATTGGCCAGTTCTAACATTCCCCTGATACATGGCTAACATCTCATCACCAAACAAACACACCAAGTGAGGGATTTTTACACTAAAACTAGTTCAAAAGAAGCACAATCAGTTCTCAATGATTGGATTGCCACGCTGGCAATCTTTGTGACTTATCTCAATCTAAGGGTTATAATTAAAGATGCTAATTCAGTTGGAGATCTATGGATGAGATTAAAGGAGCGTCTAAGGGGCTAGAACCTTCTCCTCTTGCCTATAAAAGGAAGCCTCGCCTCACACTCACAAGGGATTATCTAGTGTAATTTTGAGGGTAGCTTTAGCTTATTTAGAATAATTCAGCTTATTGTATCATTTTTAGCTTAATGTTTTTCCAAATTTGATGTAACTTTTCTTTTTAAGCTTGTACTCAGTTTATATAATCAATAAAAGTGAAGTTTCCTTATTGTTAAATTTCAATGCATGTTTTACCTATTTGTACTTATGGTTTAAATAAGCTCTTTGATTCTGTTTCATAAGCTAAATTGTTCATAAGCTGTTTAAGCTCTTATAAAAACTTGAATACTCCTTAGAATTGGATGGCTGCTTTGTGTATTCAAGTTGATATTAGTTCCTGATGGTCAGGAGTTAGGACTAGATTAGGCTAAAGTAATCCAGCTTAAAGTTATAAGCTTAAGCTGCTCATATAAGCTCTAATTTGAGCATTTACCTCTGTTTAGCTGAGGTGAAGGTACTCAATCTCATTTCCCTTTTTTATTAATCTACTGTTTGTAAATGCTTTAGTTAATCTGCTAATTTTATGCTTTAATATCTGCTTAATTTGTTTATGTCTTCTTATTATTGTTTAGAGTAGCTTAATATTGCTTATTATTATCATTTGATGCTTATTGTGTTTAGTTTTTAGTATTAATCTTAGTTTTTGCTATTTTGTTATAAAACACTGTGAAAAAATCAAAACTATATGCATAATCTAGTACAGCTTAAAGTTTCTTCGTGCTTATTTTGATTGTAGAAATTTGCTTATTAGGTCTGATATTCGCTAAAAACATCTGGTCTTTGAAGTTTTAGCCTTAATTCTAAGTTTTATAAGCTTAATATGGATTTGAGCAATTTAATAGGGTGTTTGGCTCAAGGCAGTACTAACTTGAGTTAGTACTTCCAAGACCCTTTTGGTTTTTTGAATTGAATTTGAATTTCATATTTAGGTTTATAAGGTTATGATTTATAAGGAAATCAGTTAAGCTTAAATTAGATTTTAATCAGTTTCTGTGTTGTATTTGCTTGAAATAAGGTAATAATATGCTCATATCCATGGCAAGCTGTGCTTGAATTGTTTCTATTGCTATTACTAAGTGTATAAATACTCTTGTTTTAGGTGTTTAAATAATGTTAAATTAAAATCATTTATTAAGGGGCCTGCATCATTTGGTTTTGAGTTTTGGTTAAAACTTGGAAAACTGCATCGCTAGCGATAAGAGCCAAACTGCCATTTTCATGCTTAAAATTAAGCTAGTTAGAGTTAGTTTTAGCTTTTGAAATTTAGTACACAAGTAGTTTATAGGCCGATCTAGATCTGTTAGAGCTTATTTTAGGTAAAATTCACTTTTTGATTATCTATTTTAAGTCTACAAATTAGTACTTTGTCTTTTCATAAAAAACAAAAATAAAGCAAACTGCATAAGCAGCTTTTTTTTAAATTAGCCTTTTCTTTGCTTGTTTAAATTTCAAATTACTTTTCAGTTACTGTTTTAGAAAGTTTGAAGGACAAGCATTTTAGTGGTATAAGTGATTAATCCATAATGATCCTTTTCCTTGCTGAAAAATAAGCTCAAAGTTGCCTTGTTGTCTGTTTTGAAAACAGTTTTGAGTCAAAATGCTTATTGGCTTTTCCCAGCTTATTGTTTGTAGTTTTTGATTAATTCCTGCTCATACTTGCTTATTAGGTTAATTGTTAGTTGTTTGTAGCTATTTGGCTCAGGCTTGAGCTTATTCTGTTTTTTTAGCTAATGTAGTTTAGTGAAAAAGCTCAAAATCAATTTAGTCTAACAGCAGTCAAGACTTTTAAGTCTAATTCTGCTTATTGCTTACATTTCAAAAAATATTTCTTTTGTAAAAAGTTCTTATTTTAAGTTGTTTTACAAGTTTGCGCAAAAAGATTTGAAAAATAAAAAAAAATTGCAAAAAGGAGGGCCACAGATTCGAACCTGTGACCTTCCCCTTCCACACCCAACGTACTTAACACACTCACACCAAACCATCTGCGCCCTTGGGACTTTTACGTCCTACGGTTCATTTCAATTATAGTTAACACGTTTTTTGTACACTTTTGAAAAAAAGCACTTCGAGTGCTTATTAGATTTTTCCTGGCTTATTTGTTTAGGATAATTTCAAGCTTTTATTTTTCCTGTAAACTTTAAATCAAAAGCTATTTTTTGTAATTTTCTAGAAATTTTAATTCATAGTTTAGTGTTTTTCTTACATTTATTTTGTTTTAAAACTTTAAAAAATCATAAAAAATAGAAAAATAATCAAAAAAATAAGAAAATTTTCTGAAAATTTTCTTTTATTATTTAGTAGGCTTAGAAATTAAATTTGCGTTTGTAGGTCTTAAATTTGATATACTTGCTCGTTTAGTTGCGTTTTTACATTTTCCATTAACGTTTTCGTATTCAATTGCTTAATTGCTTAGTTGTTTTCTTTCCTTTACATGTTTTATGTGTTTTTATTTGTAGAAATAAAAAACCAATTCAAAAAATTTGAAACCATTCAAATCATTGTCCAAATAATAACGGGGTTTCAATTCATAATTCTTGGGTATAAACGACCCGGTGAACACTTATCGGTTAAACGTATGATATTTGGTGTAGATTTTACTTTTAATCTTTGTCCTTAAGGATTATTAGTGAATTTCTTATACTTTGATATTATATTAATATATAATTGGTTTTTCAACGCAATCACCTATTTTGATAAATGATACATTAATGAATAGTGCAAGCCATCACAAATGAGTGTAGCATAGTCCACATGAACCCTATTAAAAACTGCATAGAACATCTGTATAATAGCGAAAGATAGTTGGTCAAGACCCGTGATTTGTAAAGTTAAGAACTTACTCAGCAACTTGCAAAGTGTTTGCCATGGTTAAGGTAAATCTTTGGTTTTGAATTGTCCTTGAAGTTGAATTCTAACAGCATGACCAATGATGTTGAGAAATACAACAATTATTGGAAACTCTGGAACTTCTACAAACTCAGCATTTCTGTTTGCACTAGCAAGTGGTAGATGCAACATGGTGCGAAGATCATTGACTTGAAATTGACCTCATGTCGATCAATGAAAAACTTGAATGCTTCCTTGGAAGCATCAAGTTGTAAAGTATGCCACATCTATTGCATATAAATGAGTGGTACTGATGTAGAGGCAGTTAAAGCATATCGCAATGGATGTCGAAGTAGAATCTCCCCAATTATCTTACTCTCAGGAGGACATGGAAGTGTGAGAAGATCCACTTTCTTGTTTGCTTTTGAAACTTCATATTGATATTCCTCAGGAACAAGTTCGTTAGCAGTGAGTAGTTGTTGTGATGATTGAGACATGATGAATTCTGCGTGTTTTACAAGAATGTGTTAGAACAATATTAAATCATATTTATAACATTTTTTCTCTTTCCACTATGTATGTTTCATATGTTCGAGCAATTCTTTTTGAACATATTTATTATCTGTTTCTTTCTCATGTGCTTATTCTTGCTTTTCTGAGCATATTTCGTACGCTTTATTCTAATTATTCTTTTGATTTCACTTTGTATGTTCTGGCAATTCTTTTTCGAACATACATTGATATGCTTTTTCATGTACGGTTTTTATTCTCTCTTTCTATTTTTGAGTTTCCTCACTAAAAAGATGTGTGTTATGATACTTTCCTGAGAATAATGAAGTGATTCTTTTGATTTTGAATACGACTCTTTGTGAAAAACTCAAGAATCAGACTTCATATTCTCGAAACCATTTTGAGAGAGTTCCATTATGACATCACATTATTCATTTTTGATAGAAATTTGAGAACTGCAAAATCATATGTTATGTGTCAAATAAGCACTTTTGAATGAAAAATATAGTTGAGATCTAAGTATTCTTATATCAAAGTCGGATGGTCACTAAATCACAAAGAACGATTTTCAAATACCCTCAAACGGATGCAACCCGAGCGATGATAACAACGTGTGCGAGTACCCTAGATTAGATGTAACCTAGATCCCTCAACGGACGACTTAAATATAGAAACCCTTGATTTTAACTATATTTAGCATTAAAACATTTTTAGTCTAATTGAAACTTTTCTTTGAAATCATTTGCACATGTGAAAACTTTGTTAATTAAAATCGTACCCAAATGATCAACGACCGATGGATCTATAATCACAACATTTCATACTCATTAAGCATGCCAAGATCATTTACTCACATAAATAATTAAAAAGATAGTTAACGACGACATATTCTTATATCTCAGTCGGATGGTCACTAAGCTATACATGTTCTTAAATATCCTTGAATGGATGCAACCCGATAGATGCTAACAACGTTCTCAGATACTGTAGTTCATATACAGCTTAGATCTCTCAACGGGTGGTTTTTGATATAGAAATACGTGACAGGAAACATTCTTTTTCATTATGCGCATAAGCAACCAACGAATTCAGTTAACCACATATTAATCTCTATCACACCCCGCTAAAGCAGAAATACGAAATATAACAGGATAACATGCCATCAATAGTTTAAAGGAAAGTAAATAGTACGATAATACATAAATATTCAAGCCGACTCCAGCAACCAAAGTAAGAAGTTTTTAGCCATCATATGGAACCAAAATAATAAAGTCTTGGACACAACATAAACTTTGTCTTTTTGATTGATGATGATGAAATGGATGACATGTATGGACTTCATGCAAATGCATTCATTAAAATAATTACGGACGATCACATGAAATGCATGTGAAAACACGTCAACTATGAAAATAGTTGGTGAGTAGACAAATATATAAGTATAAACATATAAATAATGTTTACGGAAGATGATTGACAATGCTCATTTTATACATATATCTATATGCTTTATCAGTGCTTTTATACTTATATTTTGGTTAATTATATGAACTTTTGATACTTAATAGACTATATTTGTTATTGTAGGTTCATGGTACGTGTCATAGAAGAAAACATAAAGATTTGAAGCTTAAACGAACAAATAACTCAAGCTGAAAGCTTCCCGAAGCCTGTCCACTGTTTTGGCCATAACTTGAGCATACGAGCTTCGAATGACTTGATTTAAGTGGCCATGTAAAGAGGAAACAATTATCTTCAACTTTGGTTGTTGGTCCAAGAGACGAAAATGCATAAAGTACCCCGTACTTACCTAATTGGGTGGCACACTTTTCACCAGCAAAAGTACGACGCGCTTATGAAATTGTGCGACGCACTTTTCGTCTATAACAACAAAAATGCATATTTATGACTCCCATTTACTCCACATCCGATCATATGCTTTCTCATTTCTCCCCAAGTGTTGTAAAACGTAAAATATACCTATTTTGGCTAGGAGAACTTCATACTATCATTGGAAAGGAGGAACAAGTAGTGATGATCCTTAGATCCTATAATCCAAACACCTCTTTATCCTAATCGAGCCACCACTACCATCACTATCGTTCCTAACCACAAATTCTCAAAGGTCCACCACCATTTACAGACAATAATTCGTCACCTTTATGGAACCTAAACATAATACTTGGAGAATTCACACCAGATCCTCTCTTGTCTCTACCATAAGCCTTGTTACCAAACATTCCATTTGGTGACATGTTGCATATTTCCAGAAGTGAGCGTGACATTCATGGAGTTACTCGCATAAATAGATTTGGTACATTTCTTTACTAATAATATTGAAGATGTTGCTGAGTTTATTTATGTTTCTAATGTTGGTTATTGGTTTGGTTATGATATGGTTGTGTCTCGCTTATTTGGACGATATTTGTATGACTTGTGAATATATATGCTTATGAATTAAATACTGTTTTGCTTGGATCATTGTTTATCTTTTGGTATACCATTGCAATTAAAATTGGCCAAAAGGGATGATTGTCTTGATGTATTTTGAACCGTTTGTCTATGGCGTATCAGTATTATGCTTCTGAGAATTGAACAATGAATTGATAAATAACCCAAGTGAAATAGTGTTTAAGACCCTTCCTTATTTTGACCGACCGGGTTAGGAGGAATTCATATGTATGCATATTTGATATAAACTATTCCTAATGCACTCGCGATGATGTAGTATATAGGCCGAAAGGATTCTATGTTATCATTGGTAGATATGCTTGTTATTATGATTACCCGTCATATATGACTTGTATGATTTTGTTTATATAAAGTTTTTCTATATCTATATCTATCATGCTTGGTATCTTGATTTATTCTACACACGTCGGATAATTGATATGTGACAATTATATTGGCTTTGCTACGTGATAAATAATATGTGAATTGCTACAAATACCGTAGAACGACCTGGACTTACTTAAGACTATATTGCACTCGATAGGGTATACTTGCCCGAATGTGTTTCTAGTTGTTCGATATTTCTATTTTATAAATTTAAAGCTTGTAAAACACACATCAAGTTGTTGGTGCCGTTGTCGGGGATTTGTGTTAGTTGTTCTCAGTTTGTTTGCTAGCCTTTTACATGTTTCATGTGTTCGTATGTTCTAAATCCTTGAATTCGTGCAATTTGTCTTTTCATTGTTGCTGCAAGTGCACCGCACTTCTGTTGAAGTGCGCCACACTTCCCATGTTTTCGTTTGATAACTTGCCTGATAAAACCTGCAAGTACACCGTACTCATTTTCAAGTACGCTGCACTTTTTGTCTATGATCAAACTCAATCTTCACTGATTAAGTTTAGTGCTTTAAAAAATCCCCAATATGCTAGTCTTAGGTTCTGTGATCATTTGAAAGTAAATTTTATCTGATTATATTTCCTTGTAAATTTGTTCAAATTTAGTTTAATCGAAAAAAACGCATTATATATATATATACTATATATATATATATATATATATATAATATATTTATTATACTATAGATATATATAAAAACTTTATATATATATATTTCTTTTTGTTTTGATTATCTGCTTTAGTTTTTGTAAATGTTTTTCGTTAGTTGATTATACTTGTTGTTTGTCAGTTGCATTTTATTTATTTAATTTGTTTTGTTTGAGCTATGTGATAACCTCATATATAAAAAAACAAAAACAAGAAATTTCCAGAAATCGGCGCACTTTTCCTATGTATGCCGGGTTCAATCAAAATTCCACAAAACCGGCGCACTTTTTCGAAAGTATGCGGAATTCTATCCAAATCCCATAAACCCATCGTACTTTTCCTAAAGTACGTCGCACCTGTCTATCTGAACCAAAAACAAATTTTTATCCACTTATCCTTATTTTCTATATATATAATAAAAATTAAAATATATCTAAAAAATATATAGATAAATATAAAAAAATATAAATAGATAAAAATATAATTATATAGATAGAAAATTGTTTTCTTAATTTTAAACATTTTTTGAACTTAATTATTTTTATTAAAATATATAATATATAAGAATGTATTTTTGTAAGTTACTTAAGGTGTGTATAAATCCACAATCTTAGGGAAAGCAACTAGTAAAACCATTATCTAAATTAAAAAAAATTGAAAAAGAAAACTTGTAAAATTAAAAATATCCAAAAAGAATCCGTCAAGATGGAGGTACTAATATTTTCAACTCAACATCCTTTCGTTTACAAAACTACTATCTTAAATATATCCGAAGAGGATGTCGAATCCCAACCCAATTTACCACCCGAAGAAATAATAATCCTAGATCCTGATGATCAACCCATGTGGAAAAGTGCTAAGACTGTAGCACCAACTCCTAATTCTGCCATTATTAGACCTGATGTTGATGACAACTTTTTTATCAATAGTACCCACTTGAAAATGATTTGGGTGAATAAATTTAATGGTTTGCGGGCCGATCCGCATGACCACACATGTGAATTTCTCGCAATCTGCGACATGTTCAAATTTGGTGAAACTCAAAGTGAAGCTGTCAAGCTTTTGATGTTTCCACTATCCTTTTGCGATGAAGTTAAAACATGGTTGAACGAACTTAATGAAGAGTCTATAACATCGTGGGATCAAATGAGAAGTACTTTTATAAGTAGATTCTTTCCACCTTCGTTATTTGATCGTCTTTTACATGAAATCAAAGGTTTCTCTCAACTCGTATGTGAAAGTCTAACGGAAGCCTGGTTACGACTAAAGAACATGCTTGGAAAATGCCGTGGGCACGGTCTGACCAAAGGAGCTATCATTCAAATATTTATCACGGTCTAGACGAACCCACTCAAGCAATCCCTGACATAACTGATGGAGTAATCTTCCTCTATAAAAGTCCAAATCAAGCTTTTCAACTTCTTGAGGACAAAGTCCTTTTTAAACTTGATTGGTCCACTATATCTCGAAACAAACATCATCAAGAATCAGTTGCTTTTGCCGATGGATGTAATAGTAATAATGATAATTCTTGATTAATGGAAAGATTGGAGGCTCTAACTATAAAAATGGATTCTCAATTTATAAGCTTAAAAGAAGAATTACAAGATATGCGTAACAAATATTATGACCTTAGAGATAACCACGCTTCTAAAAACCACATGAACGATGACACGCCGATGTGTGAACGTCATTACATCCAATCCAGAGGTTATCAAAACCGAAATTCTCATGATTCGTATTCTCGCCAACCCCAACCTCTGTTATATAATGTTTTCGAAAAGACAATCGTGGAATTAATAAACGATGTGAGAAATGATCTCGAAGATTTTAAATACTATATCCATAGAAAAATAACCGATTACGATAATCTTCGTGACAAAAACTTTTGCAACCCACCAGGGTGTTACCCAAGAAAAAATCTAAAACCATCAATCAAGACTACTCTATTAAAAATGATTTTAACTTTGTGGGTGTGTTTGCTGGAAACCCTCACGACACTATAACTATTCCACTCGGGATACCGATGGGTTTAAAGGCTTGTTGCATACGCTAAATACAATCGTGTTGCCTACGAAAGTGCGCTTTAATATTTTATGTTTTTTGTAGTTTTTGTTTATTTTGTAGATTTAATAAATAGGTGGAACTTAGATTGGTGGTGATAATTTATCAATTGGTAACTGATATGTTTGGAGTATTAGATTATATGTGATTAAATTCACATGCTTATGATGGCGTGTTGCTTTGCGCTACATCTTTGAGAATTCAACCGAGCACTTATGAGCCCCGGGAAGTCTCGTTTCTCGTATATTTATTCTTCCCGTTTTTCCTACTTTTAAATTATTTTCTAATTACGCATATTGCTAAACTTAAGTATGAGGAGGGGAAATGAATTTGAAAAACGAGACTCATTTTTATAGAAATTACACCTTTTGTTTGCCCTAGATAAATATAATTATTTATTTTGTTTTCTTTTGTCACTTAGGTCAATATATTATAATAAAACGTAGTAGTAATAAATAAAGTTTTTTGAAATCAGAGATGTGTCCCGATTTATTGAGCAGATCTGACTCGGGATCGATGACATTACTTGCGCATTTATAACCATTCCAGTAAAATTATGAGGATTTCGAGCCAATTATTATTAGCATACATCTTTTATGCTTAATTCCTTTGTTTATGAGTGTGCTGGTGATTTATTGATTCTGAAACTTGTGATTGACAATCATTACGAGACCACCGTAAGATGACACTTGCGTGATATAGATATATTTTAAAGAGACAGCTTAGGATTTAAACCAAATTAGCACTTCCATTTAACATATTATTTATTCTTTTAGCTAATTACACTGATGAGTTAACCACACAATATAACCCCTCTATAGTACTCATTTTTAGTGCTATATACCCATAGTTTAACATGTTGAACCATTCTTTTCGTTTCTTTTAGTCCAATAAAATAATTGGTTGGTTGCTAGTTGCTTGGTATGATTTGATGATTTTTGATTAATAGTTTGTTCGCACTTATTGCGAGTGTTGTGCCATTTCACCGAAGATGAAGGAGACGTCCTTGTGATTTTGTATTTTTTGTGATGTACGCTTATATTAAGTGTGTGGGGGATTGTTAGTTGTGTGAATGTGGAGTGGATTGAAAAAAAATGTTGAAAAATAAAAAGGAAGAAAAAAAATTATTATGAAAAAACGTATTAACAAAAAGTTGAATCGAAAAAAAAGTATGAATAAGTGTTGGTTGTTGTTTGCCAACGAGAGAGTATTGCTTCATGACGTATTGAAATATCGTTCTTGTACGAGATAGTTTGATGAGAGGTTTTGTTGTTCGATAATCTCACGGGTTTGTGGTGTGTTTAGTGACTAGCAACATGGGTTTCTTAGAATTTCTACATTTTTTTAAAGAAATTGAAATAAATATTTCTCATGCCTTATCCACACCCTATTTAACCCTTAACCTGACGTTACAACCCAAATAAAGTCCTTTTTTGATATTTATACCTGGTGCTTACGCCATGTCTGTGGAGTTTTGTTTCTTGTACAAGCGTATGGTATGAAATGAATCATGTCTGAATTTGTAAATAACGTAAAAGTGAGGATAGTTTCTGTAATTTGATACATAGTTCGAGAGGCTATTTTGTGGATTTAAAAATGCCGGGCTATTTTATGGGTCGGGTTTTTTTTGCTGGTTATGTTTGGGTCGGGTTGGGCTAATAGGCTAAATAAGCTAGTATTAAAAAATTATTTTTTGATTAAAATAATGGGACAACATTTATTTGTGTTTAGTATAAGTATAAATCCTCGAAAAATCTCAAAAGATAATTAGCTTTAGCTTATTTTATAATCGATGGACATAAAACACTATTCTAATATGGAAAATAACATCTAATAATAATAAAGTTTTATTAGTGTTTAAATTTAATCATTTAATTTTTTAGTTAATTATAAAATCATTAAAGTTTCACCCTTTCAAATATATATTGGATACTTGGATTGTATCAGTGTTGCAAAAAAAGGCCTATAAGGTCGATTAATCGCCGCTTAGGCGCTATTGGGTCACCAACCTTTTCGTGGCCGATTAGGCGGTCAAACAATCACTCAACTATGGTTAACGGCGGTCAAAAACGATCAACGGTAGTCAAACTTGTTGGAAACCTGTAAATCTTGTTAGAAATAATCAAAACTCGTCATAAACATGTTTTAATTTTATCGGATGTCCCCGAAGGCTTGTGAATCTTCGCTTATCTTCTAATTATAAGCAGGCTCTCGAAGGTGTTTTTTACGTAATGTGGTGGCATGTTTGGCAATATCGGAACAAGTATATCTTTGAAGCGGTTTCTTCTCCAAAGGCGATTATTTTTGAGGATATTGTGTCTCGGTCTTTTTATTGGTGTCGTAATAGATGTAAAGCCTCGTTTAGTTGGAACGATTGGCTTAAATATCCGTACCTTGCCGCTTTGTAATTTCTAGCTTCTTGCTAGTGGTTTAATAATATATTGCTGTTAAAAAAAACATGTTTTAATCACTTATGGTAGTTGTTTATATCTATTATAAGTTAGTTTTAAGGGAAATCTTGCCAAAAATACGCAAAACTCACCGAAAATACACAAAACTCGCCGAAAATACACAAAACTTACCGTAAATGGCAATCTGATTAATCCGCCTAGACAGATTACAAGCTACAAAGAGGTCGACCGCCCGAATACCGATTCGCAATTTTTGCAACCTTGCTTATTACCATACGTATTGACTAGGGGCGAGCAGAATAACCGAAAATCGAAACCGAACCGAACAGAAAATAACCAAACCAAACTAATAACCAAACCGAATTTGCCAAAACCGAACCGAACCGAACTACAAATTCGGTTTTCGGGTTGGATATGGGTTTGATAATTTGAACCGAAAACTCAACCGAAAACCGAATTCATATATATATATATATATATATAAAGACTATTAAAATTTAATCTTAATAAAAAAAACATTTTTTATACTTGAAATAAATTTTTTTGCTAATATCTATGTAAGTATCATTTTTTTAAAATAAATTGGGTAATTTGCGCCAGCCCGAAAACCGAACCGTACTTAAATTTAGTTTTTGGTTCGGTTTGATTTTCGAATTGACTCAAAAAAAATTTAACTTAACTAACCGAACCGATTAACTCAACACCCATATATTGACGATTGAAATTATTATGAGGGCCCTATAGAAAAAAATGGGCCATGTTCCATCTATCATGTTGAAATTATTATAGTTCCCTTCCACCCCAAATAATGTGAAAAACAAAGTTTCTAGAATACACTCCGACTGATTGATAAATTGACATTTACATGTGAGCACGTTTTAATTATAGATGAAACGACAAAAGAGTTGGAGACTAGTTGCTTTACCAAAGTATTTATAGGGCATACTTAAGGATCCGTTTGATTTGTTAGTAAGAATCACTATCGGTGTAGGTTTGATTATATAGTGGAATGGAAATGTTTATCCGGTTAGATATAATTTGCAAATCCATTGTTTGGTTTAGTCGAGGTCAAATATCATGATTTAACTTTTCAGACTATGTTTTTTATACAAGCGTAGTTGTCCGCGCGTTGCTGCGGGGCGGTGCTTATTTTATCATAGATTTTTATGAGATTTGGGTAAATATGTGTTATGCATGACTGCCCGAGCGTTGATGCGGGGCGTTAATTTTTTTTTATTTTTTTTTGGTATTTTGTGCGGCTTTTTTTTCCTGTCTTATGTTTAACAATTTTTTTATATGGGCTTATATGTTGGGCGTCATGTCGTGGGTATTTTTTGATCTGAATAAATCAATACTTTTGTAATTTTTTTTCTTATTTTGTGCTGAGCAATTTTTTTTTATTATTTTATGCAATAGTTTCTTTTTTTATATGGGCTTATGTGTTCGATCTCATGTGTTTGGTCTCATGTCGTGGATATTTTTTGATATGAATAAATAAGTAAATTTGTAATTATGTTTCCTATTTTGTGCCGAGCAATTTTTTTTTTCAAGTTGCCTAGTTAAAGAAAAAGAAAAACAAAAAAAAGCCAAATGGGCCGGCCCAAAGTGGGAGCCCAATGAGCCGGTACTATAGCAACTACGTCAAAAAAAAGTCAAATGGGCTGGCCCAAAGTGGGAGCCCAATGAGCCGGTACTGTAGCAACTACGTCAAAACGACGTAGTTTTATTCCAAATATAGTATATACAAGCAAAAGAACCCGCGCGTTGCGGCGGGGCTAATTTTTTCCCGAATAAGTTTTTTTTTACGTTTCGGGGGTTTTTTTTGGGACGGTTCGATATCTTTTTTTTGGGCCGATGAATGTAAAAAAAATTGTGAACAATAAAAACTTGACGTGTTTTTTTTGTTAATTTTTTTACGGGATTTTTTGTGTAAGAAAATCGTAAATAGTTAAAAGTTGATGGACCGTTTTGTATTTTTTTTTACTTTGGGCCATATTTCAGGCTAATTTTGGGCTAGTTTTTTTTTTTTACTTTGGGCCAGATTTTGGGCTACATTTTATGCGAATTTTAGGCTAGTTTGTCGACAAATGTGTATATTTTTAGTAATAATTTTTTTTATATTGCTTATGTGTTGGGCCTTATGTTTAAAGTGTTGTTTTTTTTGCTATATGTTTTTTTTTTAATATAATGGGTTGTACGTTTGTGACCATATCGATTATTTTAAAGTTATTAGGTATCGAAGATGTTTTCGCGGGTATTTTTTTATCTGAATAAATCGGAGCTTTTGTAATATTTTTTTTTCACTCCTACTTTGTGCATACAAATTAAAAAAAACAAACAAACAAAATCGAGCTGGCCCAAAATGAGAGCCCGTTACTATAGCAGGTTGCCCGAAGTCAAAACGACTTCATTTTTGTCCACAAATGTGTATATTTATAATAAATGAAGTAAAAAATAAATTTAATAAAGAAATGGTGAAGAAAATAAATTTAATGTGGAAAAGAGATACTGTGCATCATTAATTGGAGTGAAAAGATTAAAAAAATCACACCCACCAAAATGTCATGGAATGATTCAATGGGTATTCTAACTGTGAAAACCGTAGAAGGGGGTGAATACGTTTCCTTTTAAAAACTTTAAATCTTTTATATTAATTATTACATGACTCTCTGTTGGCGGTCCCATTAATATATGGGGGCCGCCTAGTACATCAGGGGGGCGCTCTATTTAAAAGGACCGCCTCCAAAAGAGGTTTTCGGACTAGATCATTTGTATCAAATCACCAATCAAGTTTGATGCAATATGAGAAGTGTCGATAATGAATTTAAAAATAACTAACGCATATTCTACCAATATATTCACACTCACAATGTTTACTACAAAGAGTTACACAACCACGACTAACACAACATACACAACAATGCACACAATCATAAGCACAATGCAAGTGTAAAAGTAAAGCGATAAATGTAAAGACATAAGTAAAGAGAAAGGTAAAAGAAAATGCAAACCGACATGATGATTTATAGTGGTTCAGTCACGAAGCTCCTCTTCGCCCTACTCCACTCCTCAAGTATCTAACTCGAGAGTTACTTCACTAATCAACAAGCTCCCTTTCGGCGGAGAAAACCTTATATCAATGCTTACATTATTTTCCGACACTAAGCTAGATGTCGAGTCCTTCTTTGGGTACAACCAAACCCGTTATGTTTTATGGCCCAACATAACAAATCTTGTGTTTTATGGCTTAAACACATAAACCGCGTCGCTTACATTATTTTTCAAAACTAAGCTAAATGTCGAGTCCTAATCTTAGCTAGAACCAATCTACCATTACACTAATGTATTTTAAGGCCCAAAATACTAACTAACCCACAATCAACCCTTCCGAATGTACACACTACTAAAGATTGAAAGACATGGACTCGATCTATATGTAAAATATGTTACAAATGAACTAACTAAACTACATAACTTCGTATCTTGACGATGACGAAAGTTATTCTCTTGCACTTGAAGGATGAAGAAAATGATAGAAGATTGGATCACATTTAAACAAGATTAAACAAGTTAAATGATCAAAGGTTTAGAAAAATTTAGTGAAATCTAGAAAGAGAAAGAATTGAAAGAAATTCGTGCAAAAGGGTTGTGAAAATCGTTAGAGGTGACTCACTATTTATAGGAGCTGAAAAACAACCTGTCAGGAAACGGCGGTCCCAGATATATTAGGGGGCCATCGGTATTTAAAAGGGCCGCCGGCCTATTTAAGGGACCGCCCCGGCAGACGCTTCTGTTTTTGTCTTTTTGTAATGACAAACTTGTCTGGTGAAAGTGATACTTTTGGAGGGAAAATGGTTAGATTTGAATTTTAAAATAATTACTACATAAAATATTTCTTTATAATTCAAAAATAATTTGTCTAATTAATTTTTGAAAAATTATTTTGTTACATTAATAAAAATGTAATGTTTAAGACAATAGTTGTTTTTTTGATCATCCTATAAGTTTAATGTTGTTTGTACATACCTTATGTGATTTATGTCGGGTGCAAACAAATATCGGTGTTAATGTAGACTTGAGACGTCGAAAGATGTATTGATGTAGACTTGAGACGTCGTAAGATGTAATTGCATGTATTTTTTTTTTATAATTTATGATTACGAGTAACTTGCGCACTTTACGTTACGTATTACAAGTTACATGTTTGTCATCATCAAAACAGAAAGAGATAGTATAGATTAAATATCGGAATATGTGCACTAACAATCTCCCCTTTTTTGATGATGACAAACTATGTAAACCAATAAACAACATAGTAAAGTTTAAAAGTTACTCGTTTACACTCCCTTCTCCCCCTTTTGTCGAAGCAAAAAGGCATAATGTGGATTATGATTGGAGCATATAATGTTTATAAGAAGACATGAGAAGAGGGTACGTGCTCCGAGTATATATGTTGAAGGAATGAGAAGAGGATAGGTGCTCTGAGTATATAGGTTTGAGGTATGAGGATAAGATATGAGTAATAAAGGTGAAGGTGATTGTGTGTTCCTTGGTTAGTTTAGAAAAGGTCATGAGAGATGAGAAGTGGGCTAGAGAAGAAGGTAGGTACTTGGAGTGTATAGGATAAAGGAATGAGGAAAAGGTAGGTGATCCAAGTATATTGGTTGGAGGAATGAGAAGACAACATGAGAAATACGGTTAAGGTGGTTTTGTGTTTCTTGGATGAGGTGAAGTATGAATGAGCCCTTCATCGTATTTTACAATCCCCGATCCTATATTCCTATAAAGGTAAGCTTGCATCATCCTAGTGAAGTCTTCTATCATTACGGTTTAACCAACTCCTTTATATTTACCCACGAAATCTCCTAGCTCCCCCTAAAGCTCATTTGCCGTCCTCCATGATAATATCCTACATTGTATATTGACTCTAAACGGATCATGGATCAAAAAAAGTACATCGATGCTCTAGAGTTGATGCAATTTTAAATGAGTAGAGCGCTTGTAATGCTCTCCCTCCCAGGTGTATGCTCCCCCCTTGTTTGAGGAACCAAGGAATCTAAAATATTGTTGTGGCTATCGAAACAAAGTTTAGTAGACAAGTTTTCACACATATACCATATAGTAAAACATATAGCGGGAACTAGGCATGCACTTCTAGGTTTCTTATTCTAAAGTATGCACTTTAAAGAGAAAGTATAAACTAAGACAACAGTTAAGTCATTGTTTAAAAACAACCTAAATGATGAAATAAAAAGAATCGAGACGTATGTTTACGGAGAAAGATTAGACCGACTTTTAATAAACGAGAATGGGATTCGTTTATGAATAACAATAAAAAATATTTATGAAGAATGACCTTTTTAAAAGTAGAACTGAGTGAATTAATATCATGGCAAAATATGTATATATATATATATATATATATATATATATATACACTCTAAAAGAATAAAAAAAATAAGATGATGATGGAGACGATGTGCTTTTGGATGTGAATGAAAATGATTCCATAGAGCCGAAAAGTGGGAAAGGATGAGCGATACTAAAGAAGGAACGTGTTGACGAGAGGTTGATAGAAAAGATTGATATATCATTTGCACTAACAATTGATGTGCATATGATCCTATCGAGACAAATGTAGATGATTGGGAATTTAAAGGTTTGTTTGGTGTTTGTTTGGTGACTAATGTTGAGGAGCAACGTGGGATGTGAAATGAGTGGTAGTTCCTTCCAAGTAAATAATAGATGAGAGACTCAACAATGTGGTGACTCAATAACACTTGAAGATTTAATATATTCTTTATGCTCTTCACTTTTTAGAAAGTGGAAAGTTTAACAAAGGAGTTACATTTTCATTTCACAAATTACTTAAATATTTCGGATGAAATAATTAAGTTGTCAAAGGATAAGGAGAATTCAAATAGAACAAGACGACAGAAGAGAGAAGAAAACGTTTAGAAGTGAGAAGAAACGTTAGAGATGAGGAGACTTATTAGAAGTGAAACGACTACTAGAAGAGAGAAGAAACGTTTAGGAGTGAGAAGAATCGTCTATGAAATTTTGAGATGATACTTGTCCTAGATGTTGAGACCAAGGTTTGTAGGTGAGAGGGATTTATAGTGAAGTGATGGATCGTAATCTATTCAAATTAAGGAATAGTGGTTTTGATAAATGAGGAACTCAATTCATTATTAAATTTACTTGACTCTTAAAAACCCTAAGCAACGATTCTTATGAGTGTTGGAGAATGAGGATGACCCATTGAATTCAATATAGAATATTAGGTATAGGTTTGGGTGTAGAGTATATGTCAGCTCGTATGCAGAAGCGGATGAAATGTATTGTAATGTATTAATAAAGAATGAGTGGGTAATTAACAAGCTTGCTGCCCTCAATACATGCCCGGCGGTCACAGATTATATACTGGGGGCCGCCAAAATAATCTAGAGGCCGCCGACTGCCACATGGAGGATGTTTGGAGAAATTGATGCATTTTTTTTTTCCGAAAAAGAGTGACATTTTAATTGCATTATCGCTAATTAAAAATACTTTAAAGACTTCGGATGAAAGTAGTTAAGTTGTCACGACATGGAATGAACAGAACGAACTAGAATTGAAACTAGAAAAAAAATGAAGAGAACGATTTATGGAATAAGGTGTACCATTTATTCCCTAAACCTTGACGAATAATAATTTAAACGACTCCACACCTTGAGGGGTAAAAGAAAGATTGTCGGCGATGTATCTTCAGACACAAAATCTTTTAATGGGAGATGGTTTTCCCTTTTGGACATTTGACTCGAAGAAAATGGTTGACTTAACTTCGTGGTGTTTCGTAACGCGAAAATAATTAATAATAGTAATTAATAATAATAATAATAATAATAAAGAAAACAAATGAAGATAGAGACGACGAGCTTGACAATGTCAAGATGGATGTGTGTGGTCTTCTCGAGTATTGTGAATGTTCATAAAACAATCTTATGACGAGGTATAAGGTTATCTTGAAGTGTATCGTAATAGTAAGGAAAAGAGATTAGAAGCCATCTCTATGGTTGTAGAGGTTGGTTGAGTGAAGGAAGATGTTGATCGAAAGAAAAGAAATTTCCACACACACAGAGAAAGAATACTTTTCTTCGAAGAGAAAGAAAGACACTTTCTTCGAAAAAGAAAGAGATGTTTTTCGAGAATAGAAAAGGATGTTTTCGGCAAAAAGAAAGAATGTTTCGTGTCAAAGAGAAGAATGTTTCGTCGAAAAGATAGAGTGTTTTTCGTCGTAAGAGACAATAATATTTCGTACGAAGAGAAAAATGCTTTCAATCGAAGAGAAAGAAATGTTTTCCGTCGAATAGAAAGAAGAGCCGTTTTATTTATTTTTAACTTATGTTGTTTTTTTTAAACGGCTTGAATAAAATTTTCGATAGACCTTTAACATTTGCGATTGCAAGTTAAAGATACTTGAATATTTCGGATGAAATATTCAAGTTGTCAAACCTACTTGGAGGAGCGTTAGATTAGTATCTAACTTTTTCTTGACGAAAGAGTAGATGATTTGGAAGAAAGGGAGATGATGATTAAGGGAGGTGTGAATGAAGACTCAAGGAGACTTAAGACCATTCTACGACTCTTTTGACTTTTTAGATTTGTAACGCGAATGCGAAGGAAAATATTATAGTGTGAGAAAATATATACATAGATGTATAAGACATACAGATATAAGCATGCAAGTTTATCTAAGCATGCATCAACGCAATAATCAACAAGATTAATGTGTAAGACTATATGACATCTAAACCTTATTTATCATACATCAACCTAACATAGTGTAGGTGCACAATTAACATGTAAGTCATGTCAGATGACGCAAACAAAACATGATAATTTTAAATGTAATCATCATGTAAAGCATGTTAGCATTTAGCACTTAGGAGCATGTGTTATTTGAACAAAGAGATATTTTATCTAAATTGCTAGAAAAAGGCAAACGCTTTTACAACAAACATGCATTCAATAGCTAAGCAAATAATCGTTAAGCATTAAGATAAAAATGAAAGCATATAATTGCATTACGTGGGAGCACGTTATCATCATGAAATTTCAAAGCACATATGTGAAATGCATGTAGTCTAGATTGACCAAGGGGAAACCTAATTTCCACTTGCTTAGTGTGCACTCCTAATGAAATACAAAGTCTATCGATGCAGACTATCATTAAGCATATTTAAGAAGAGCCATTTAATCAAATTAGAGAATGAATATGAGACTATCACTAGTGGTGCTCAATTCAGGCTAAAACAAGACAATTTTTATGGTTATACACGAACCCAACTCATCTCTTGGAATCAATTCAACCATTAGGTCAAATTGAATTCCTAGTGCAAGTATATCTCCAGTAGTCATTATCATGTTAGACAAAATAGAATTCCTATATTTGCCTAATGAAGTGTAGCAAAGATAAAATTTGTATTGTCTTTTCATGCAAGGCCTACTATGACTCAACTAACGTACTTTAATTTTCGTTCACATAATCCTAATCAAGATGTGTGGAATTCTAAGGTTGAATGAGAGAGCAAGCAAGTTGTTGTAGCTATAAGAAAGAATGAGTCATCTGGGACCTAGGAGTATGCTTAAAAGTGACAATGTGTAATGCTTCATATTGAGAGTGTTCAAAGAATGCACCTTTGCATGTCTTTTATGAAAGAAATCCAATTAAGGTTATTTACCTCAATAGATCTTGTGTTTGTTTCTTTGTAGAAATAATGATGATTAACTAAAGTTTAGTTACATCTATGTTAGACTTTTAAGCAAAAGATTGACAAGAGGAAGATGTTTAAATCTAATGCCATAGGGCGGATCTACCTAAACCGAAGATGAATTTAGGACGAAGGATCCATCGATCCGTGGAGGTGCCAAATTTGGGCAAGGATCATTTTTCTATTATTTGGGAGATGGTTTTGATATTAGGTTATTACGAGAAACTTATATAAGTTATAAGGGTTCTCGGTTTGAGTTTTTAGAAATGACATCCAAGTCTTGCTTATCAAGTTGGAGTACTTATGAGTTTCCCGATGGAAATTCATAAGTCGTCAATCCTACTTAGAGCTTGTTAATTTAGCATGTATAAGATATATGACCCATACTAAAAACACAACATTTGAACACTTTAGGACATTAATGGAAACATCTTCATTGCAAGTAGAACTGCAATCGATGACTATTCTTTTGTCTTGCCAATCGATTCGTGATTTCATGTAATAACCGAGGATGGTTAAACATGTAGACACGGAAAAATATCTATGGTCATTTGATTGATATTTTCGTGATCTAGATAAATCCTAGTCTCGATTTCATGTTTCAAATTCCTATCTAATTTAGTCATTAGATTTGAATGAGAGAATGATTATCGTTTGAATAATACATCTTCATATTCGAAATCACTCTTACATCACTTATTGAAACAACAAGATAATGGTTTGTAGAATATTTTCAATTGTTCCTAGTCCTAACCTTAGATGGTTAAATGGTTCTCATGTGGCGAAGGAGAAATATTATGCTTATTTGGTAAAGTAAGAGAAAGTTTTGATGAGAGGATAATTTGAGTTTTAAGTTGTGCTTTTGAATTGTTTGAGCAAAGTTACATATGTTGTGCATTTGCTCATTGTTTGGCTTTTTCGGAGATGACAGCTTTACCAATTGCATTGCAAGGTAAATTACTTGAATATTTTGGACAATAGCATTCAAGTCCGTCAATCTACTTCTTGTGTATTTTATGCATTATTTGCCCAAAAATCAAATATTTGGAACACAACATTGGACAAGTAGACTCAATAATGACATCATCAACATAATAGAGTAATGAATCCGATGCATATTCTTATCGTCTTGGAAGAGGATGTCGTTATTTTCATATCAATCAAGTGTGATTGAGTATGTAGGTTTAAGATAATATCTCTTGTTATATTTTGATATAATCTTAAAGCTAGACAAATAAAAATCTGATTTCTTGTCCATACTCGAAAACTTGTCAATTAGATTCGATAATAATATCAATCATAGTTTGATTAATGAGTTGATATATATTCGAAATCTTTTTTGACCCTCAGATAACACTCTATAAAAAAAGACAAATAAAGATTTTCATAGTGTGTTCCATTAATCCTAAGACTAGTTGTAAGTGTGAGGTTGATGAATAATGATAAGTTAATTTCTTACTTCTGGATTGTCATATGTTTTGCTTGTGCGAAAAACTATTTGTTGTTATGCATAGTATGCATAGTTTTTGACATTTTATTAGTGTATGGATGATTTTTCTAACCATTTTAATACATCCCACATCTTTTGTAAAATACTATATGTTTATAAAAAGAATATAATTATGTGTGTGTGTTAGAACAATGCAAGCACAAACAAAGTTTAAAAAAAATACAATTTCTTTTACTTAAATACTAATGTATTAGTATGATATTTTCTTTTGTTTAACCAACCCAAGGTCAAACAAAGCAAGACGATGAAAAGATTTAGACATCTTGTTGGAAGAGAGTTAATGTGTTGGAAATATTTTAGTGACGGATTTTAACATATGATCTTAGGACATTATTTTTCCACACACTTGACAAACTATTTAACTCTCATTTCTAAATGGGTTGCTACACTCAAAATGATCTACAAGATGTTTATGTAACACTTGTAAATATAGTAATCTATGCCTATATGCAGTGCACAAACAATTTTGCAACTTAACGCAAGGGATCTAACGTAATTCCTATTAGGCATAATCCGAAAAACTATTAACAAATAAATAGTGTATCATAGGCGATTGTGTTTATAGATAAATAAGTTAGCTCATTACAAGTATAAACAATTAATTGTAGGTTGTAGTTAAGTAATTAGTTTGTAGGGACGATTGTGTCTCACGCATATAATTAACTATAACAAAAATACGATACAAGTAAATACACATAATCATCTAGCATACACATAAGGATATTCATCGTCATTTTGTGTATTAGATATAACTATGTATACATAGCTTAATTTTATTTGAAAACAAAAATAGTTTCCTCCCCATTTTAAAAATTAATCAAGATTAATGTTTTCAAGAATAAGTTGACTAGAAATGCTCGACTTGAAAGGAAAGGTAAACTACAAGTTTTAGTCAAACCGAAACATATAGTTTTGACCACTATGTAGTATTTTGCATTTTTGACTGACTTAAGTTTAGAATAAAGACTTGGAAGTATTTTTAAATGAAACTAGACTCAATTATCTTTAAAATGGCGGGTGACACGACTTCTACGACTATACTGTTGAATTTTATATATAATGATTTTTCCGACCAGCCCATAACGGTGACGGCCCCCCAGATAAATTTGGGGGCCGCCGAACATTATGGACCCGCCACGACCAAGTGACCCCAAAACACGTTTTATATAGTTCAAAATTATTTTTGTAAGACTTAACTGTAGAACATAAGACTTTAAAAACTTGTTCCAGCACATAAATTTCGTGTTTTAGACATCATTTCTACTCTTACGACTTAGACAAACATATTTGACACTTCCAAGATCTTTTGAGAAGATTTTCCTTCATGCTAGTATACGAAGTATATTTTAATAACAAAACCAGTACAAACAAACAACAAAAAACACTTCCAATTAGTACTCCAGTTTTCATGGGTAGATATTTATATATGTATCGTACTCTATTTTAAAAAACCATTATGTTTTGAAATCTAAGCGACTTAGTCTCGTGTTAACAATTATGGAAACCGTAGAGGGGGGGGGGGGGGGGGGTGAATACGTTTCCATTAAAAACTTTAAATCTTTTGTATCAAATTATTAAATCACTCTCTGAGCGGCGTCCCAGAAATTATTATGGGTAGTATGCCTAGTACGATCAGGTGCCTCGCCCTATTTAAAGGGAACCGCCTCCAGAAGAGGATTTCCGGACTATATCATTTGTATCAAATCACCAATCAAGTTTGACGCAATATGAGAAGTGTCGATAATGAATTTACAATAACTAGTGCATATTCTACCAATATATCCACACTCACAATGTTTACTACAAAGTGCTACACAACAATGACTAACACAACATAGACAACAATTCACACACTCATAAACACAATGCAAGTGTAATAGTAAAGCGATAAATGTAAAAGACATAAGTAAAGAAGAAGGTAAAGGGAAAAATGCAAACCGACACGACTATTTATAGTTGTTCAGTCACGAAACTCCTGTTCGCCCAACTCTACTCCTCGAGTATCCAACTCGAGAGTTACTTCACTAATCAACAAGCTTCCTTTCGGCGGAGAAAACCTTATACCAATGCTTACATTATTTTCTGACACTAAGCTAGATGTCGAGTCCTTCTTCGGTACAACCAAACCTTAATATTTTAAGGCCAACATAACGAAACCTGTGTTTTAAAGGCCTAAAAACATAAACCGCTTCGCTTACATTATTTTTTAACACTAAGCTAGATATCGAGTCCTAAACTTAGCTAGAACCAATCTACCACTTCACTAATGTATTTTAAGGCCTAAAATACTAACCAACCCACAATCAAACCATTCAAATATATACATCATTTGGATCTACACACCACTAAAGATTAGAAGACATGGACTCGATCTATATGTAACAAATGTTTAAAATGGATTAACTAAACTACATAATTTTGTATCTTGACGATGACGAAAGTTATTCTCTTGCACTTGAGGGATGAAGGAAATGATAGAAGATTGGATCACATTTAAACAAGATTAAACAAGTTAAATGATCAAAGGTTTAGAAAATTTTAGTGAAATCTGGAGAGAGAAAGAATTGAAAGAAATTCGTGCAAAAGGGTTGTGAAAATAGTTGGAGGTGACTCACTATTTATAGGAGCTGAAAAACAACCTGTCCGGAAACGGCGGTCCCAGATATATTAGGGGGCCGTCGGTATTTAAAAGGGCCGCCGGCCTATTTAAGGGACCGCCCCGGCAGACGCTTCTGGTTTTGTCTTTTTGTAATGACAAACTTGTCTGGTGAAAGTGATACTTGTTTTGGGAGGAAAATGGTTAGATTTGAATTTTGAAATAATTACTACATAAAACATTTCTGTATAATTCAAAAATAATTTGTCTAATTAATTTTTGAAAAATTATTTTGTTACATTAATAAAAATGTAATGTTTAAGACAATAGTTGTTTTTTTGATCATCCTATAAGTTTAATGTTGTTTGTACATACCTTATGTGATTTATGTCGGGTGCAAACAAATATCGGTGTTAATGTAGACTTGAGACGTCGAAAGATGTATTGATGTAGACTTGAGACGTCGTAAGATGTAATTGCATGTATTTTTTTTTTTGGAACGGCGATTTTATTAGAAACAAAAACTAGCAAGGAGCTAGATTACAAAACAATAATATAGGGGTTTTTGAGCCATTCGTTCCATCCGAACGAGTCTTTAGATCTATACTTACACCAATAAAAAGAACTAGCAATGACATTATCAATAAGCATCGACTTAGAAGGTTTTCTCTCGTCAAATAGGAGCTTGTTTCGATAGATCCAAACGTAACACCAAATGGAAATAAGTCTAAACCTCCTTTCGAACATGCTATTTTGAGTTTTGGAATCCATACGAATTGAAACAAGCCAAACTATCACCATTACGCATATGAGTTACAAGTTTGCGTGATCCAAATTCCAACCACTCAAAACCTTATAGCAATGATCCCCGAACCAATCCACACCTAAAGAACAAATGGTCCGTCGATTTCAATAGCCTATCACAAAAAAAGGGACACGACATATCCTGAATGGTCCAATTTACCGTCTACGAGAAATGTTGAAAACCGGGTAGGTAAAGCCATTCGGTCATTGATTTTCCAGGCAAGAACGTTAATTTTTTATCGAGACACACTTTACCACAATCTATGATTTTTCATCCCAAGAAATCGGAATGGCATAATCTCATCGATACGGTCTACGAGCAAGGCCACCGAAAATATACCCTTACTCTCCAGATTCCAATTCCAACTGTCAGCCGAAGGGCACGATAGTGACAGAACGAACCAATTCTAAGCCAAGCTGTCAAAAAAACAAAATTGATTTATTGCTCAATACCCCCTCTAGGAATTCGACTGAAGAGCAGTACCAAACTCGTGTTCCCTATCATGGAACTAACAGTACATCCATAGAGTGATTCAAGCGCGTTAAATCATGGGAAACAATGTTCATTAAAATGCCCCTGTATGCCAATGACCAACCTAATTTGGTGGACACCCGTTTCCCATCTTATATGAGTCAAAAAAACAAAAACGTACATACCTTTTCTTTGGAGAGATCGAACTCACTCAAAATCAAAAGCCAAACAATTATTTGCCAGTAAAGTCCCATTCCGAATGAATTTTACCTACCCACACCTGATAGCCACAATAACTTGAGTCCAAGAGACTCTTTTGCGAGAGAAACTCAAACCTACTTAATCATCAAGCCCTCTATTTAGACCGCAAATAAGTTAGACACACCCTAGCCCAGCTCATTTTTGTCTGTCAAAACATTGGTTCCATTTAACCCAAGAAGCCTTTTTACTACCCTGAATCAGGGCCATAAAGAAATGACTTCAAATTGACTCCAAGATATGACACCTTTGAAGAACTATTGAAAATAACATGTGGAAAGACTGGAATAGATCCTGAAACCGATTTCAACAAAGTTAAAACGACCACCAAATAATAAAGTTTTGGATTTCCATTTGAAAGTTAGACTTCATTTTTTCAACTATCTTCTGCCATGCTATGAACACTGTCATAGACCTCCTAGACTCAAGTACCCAAGATTAGTAGAAAGGACACTTAAGAACGAGATATCCTAACTTTGCAGCCGCTTGGATAACCTAAGCACTTTCCACATTAATCCCCATTATCTTACTTTTGTTCAAGTTAATCTTAAGGCCCGAAGCATGAAAAAAGCATTTCAAAACGTGAATCAAAGTGGAGATATTACCGTCACTCCACTCCCCTAAGAAAATAGCATCATCCGCATAGAACATATGCGAAAGACATAAAGATTGATCTAACACAATACCTTTAAACATCCCCGCGTTTACGAATCTCTTTGAAAAATAAATGAAGGCTCTCCATTACGAGGATAAAGAGGAAGGGGGATAAAGGATCGCCTTGTTTCAACCCTTTATAGAATTGGAACTCATTCGTAGGACATCCATTGACAAGAATAGAACCCTTAGAAGAAGTTAGGCAACTTTGAATCCAGTTACGCCATTTACACCTGAAACCGAACTCTTTAAGAACATCATCTAAAAAATCCCATCTAATCGAATCGAGGCCATTTTCAAAATCGAACTTAAAAATTAGAGTGTTTCTTCTTCTTTTTGGTACACCACTGGAGAATCTCATTAAGAATAAACGGGCCGTCTAACATTTGTCTTTCGGCGATAAACGCAGATTGCACTTCATTAACAATGTCCCCCAAAAAATTAACAAGCCGGTTAGACAAAATCTTGGCAATGATCTATTGATTCTTCCAATTGAGGCTAATAGGATCTAAAGTCCTTGAACCAAGTTAGCGCCGGACTTTTGGGATCAAAGCTATAAAGGATGTAGGTTACATCCAAGGAATTTCTCCATTAATAAGAAATAGATTTACAGCCATAAAAAACATCTGCTCAATAACAGGCCAAAAATGCCGATAAAAGCCAAAAGAAAACCCGTCAGGGCCCGGGGATTTGTCTGTGCCACAGCCCCAAACAGCCCGTTTAAATCTCCGTTTAGAAACTTTCTCGGCTCGAGTACCTGACTTTGTCTTCAGAAATAGTTTTCGGAATCTCATATACAATATTTTCACGCCTCCCGAAGGTTTAGGCGAAAATCTAGCCAGAAAAAAAAATGATAAAAGAAATTCTTGTTTTGATCAACATTAGGCTGCACCCTTCCAAACGCCATCAATCGAGTAATACCCCTGATTTTTCATTTGATTACGTTTTTTAGCAAAATTCTGTGGAATAAAATTTGAGTTTTCATCGCCTTCGAGGTTGGACCATATTGATCTTGGCCTTTGACCAAAATCCCAGGAAATGAATATGATACAATGTTACGAAGGAGCAGCCAACACCTCCATTCTTTTTTTCCGCTTCAACCTCATACCTGTACCTTTGCAAGAAACCGCATCTAACTGTTCAACTCCTTCATAAGATTTGCAATAGTAGAAACTGTTTCACTTTTGTTATCTTTAATCCAATTTTGATGTGAGCTTAAGGAATATATCAATTTACCCGCCAAGTTACCATTCCATTAGAGTCAACAGAAGGGGCAGAATTCCAAGTTGAAGTGACGAAATCATTAAAGCCCTCGAGATGAATCCCAATGTGGTGAAATGAATCGGCAGGAGAAGCGGACCATAATACAAGGGCGACCTCTCGAAGAAGAAATCGGTCTGTGATCATAAGAATCTGTCCCAAAGTGATGCCGCTATGTGAGGTAAAATATTTAGCAAATTGATAGATACAAAAAATTCTATCCAACTTCTCATTTTGGTCGCATACTTATGACACCAAGTGAAAGCACTACCATCCAAGCTGAACTTCTCAAGACCAGTGGGAATTATAAAAGAATTAAAAATTAATTCACCACCAAGAACAATAAATAACCAAACCTATATGATTTGACGTGAACCTCATTGAAGTCCCCCATAATCACAACCTCTCCTTGCCACTGATTAATAACATGCGCCAAGTAGTCCCAAAGCATACATTTATCACGCGGATCATGAGGAGCATAGACCGCAATAATCATGAGGTCAATACCGTTCAATAACCAAACACCCCTAATAATGATAAAAAATACGAAATAGTGAAGCTTTTTTTACAAAAAATGTTGGGATTCCAAACACACAAGATTCCACCTGAATTGCCTACCGAATTACAATGAAAGGAGGCTCAAAATGACGAATTACCGCCAACAACCGACGAACACTGAAAAGATCAATCTCCTCCAATCTTGTTTCTTGAATCGCTAGTAAAATACACCTTAATCATCACACATAACACATTTGCCTATTCAGTTAATTTTAGGCCTTTTGAGCGAGGCCTTGTATATTATTAAGGGCCAAAAAATTCATCGATCTACAATCGACGTTCCTTGAGATTCAATGATATCGACAGATTTTAATCAACCCCTTCCAAGTTATAGCCCAATGGTATAGGCCAACTATCACCCACTTCCTCCATAAGATCACATATATAAGCCCCCTGAACCTCGTGGCCACTGATTTCATTTAAAACGACCGAAACATGCGGATTCATCTACATTTTCCTTTGAGGTTGGAATTGTTAGAATTCTCCACCGTCTTCGTTTGACTTCTCCTCTTCAAATGGGTCATAACAATTTCTTAACCCTGTATCATCATTGTCGTTAATTTAGTGTAAGAACCCGGTGGGAATTTGGTGACAAAGAATTTGTGTAACCACTCTCCTATGTATTTTGATCCATTGTCTTTTTGTTTAAGCAAAGGGTATAGCCCAAAAGGATCCACAGATAGTCCTTTTTTGAACCACCTTCATTTTCAAAAACCGTATCTGGAACTTCGAACGAGTTGCTACAATCATTCTCAGATTCAAGGTTCTTCATTCCTTCTTTATAATGAATCGTCATCAGATAATTCCACCTCATCCGAGTCCACCACCTGGTCAAGGTCCAACCAGGGACCTCCTTACACGAATCCAATTACAACTATTTGTTCCACGGAAAATGATTCTTGAGTTTTTCATAAATATGTGAGAGGACCTTAGATGAAACAAACATAATCGTTTTGAGTGGAAACAATTCCCATCAGAGTCTATAGTATCAGAGATTAAGGTTCCCCCACCTGGGTGACAATTCTTTGAAAGTGTTTAAAGTCCATAGTTTTCAATGAACACCTTCAATTTCTACCCACACAATGCGACCAATCAGATGATATGAAAGAAAGAATGGCGAATTCCGAGACCAAAGCTACACTCCACATTATCCGAATGCCTCTTTCGATTTCACAGATGGAAAATTCTAAGAGAAACCCACAATTCCCCTAAGTAACTTTACATTCAATTCCACAAACCTTCGTTCATAAGACATCTATGAGATTGGTAAGGACGCAAATTTGTATCCTACCCATTAAGGTGAAGATAAGTCTTTGTAGAGCGCACAATCTTCGTCAAGAACAATGGCAGGGGAGTCATGATCAACCGACTTATGATTTTTTACCGCATTAACATATGAATTAGAACTCCCAGAATCCCCCTCTATAGGACGAGACGAATTAGCAACCTTCTTATGATCTGCCCCTTGACCCTTGTTCACAAGTACTCTTTGAAATCGTTGCCTTATTAGCGTGAAAGCATTAATTACCCACCCAAATTGTGCATCAAGCATCATACCATAACGATCAACATTAAACACGTTGATAAAACGAACAAAACCAAAACGTTTACCTTCTTTCGTCCTTTTCCGAGGGATAAACGAATCAACAACATGTCCGTATTGTTTACATGATTGAAATAGCTCTTTTGCAGAAAAAATTTCCGGAAAATTTGTAACATAAATGGAGATAGAAATACGATTAACGTCGTCCTCTTTGGATCTATGACTCCCCATTAGAATCTTTGGATTGAAGGGAGATCAAGATAAAAAAGGATTGAAAAGAAAAACAGATTCAAGGGGGGGGGGGTTTTCAAATGACAGCGAGATAAACGAACCGGGAACGGAGTCTAAATGATTTAACGAAGGTGAGAATAACAAATGCTAAATTTACAACAACCACTAGATTGAGAAACGCCCGCCTAACACGCTCGATATGAGATTAATCAATCAATGATTAATCCCAATTTCAAGGGTTAAAACAGGATTCAAACAAAAAGGAAGAAGGAATTTAGATTGTTAATTTGTGGATGCATTGATAATTTGTGATTATGAGTAACTTGCGCACTTTACGTTACGCATTACAAGTCACATGTTTTTCATCACCAAAACATAAAGAGATCGTATAGATTAAATATCATAATATTTGCATTAACACTGACATTATTTTAGATTATTTTATTCATGATTCCATTAATTTGTATTAACCAAATAATTGCTTTGAAAATGATTTCATTTCTTTCATTCCATAGATGCATAACAGCTCCTAAATGTTTGTGACTTTGTGTGTAGTTTTTTTGCAGTTGTTTTTTTATGGTAAGTTAGTAGTTAGTGATTCGAACTCATAGAGACATCTAATTTGGCAGTATGCAAGCCTCGAACCTTCGCATTAGAGGATAAACCTAACTCCTGTATCTATTTATTTTCGCTCCTGAAGGTCCATGGTAAGACTCAAACCTGAGACCTCTTCAAAAATACCTCCCAAAGGTTACCCTTGGTGGCCAACTGAGCTAGCCAGGTGGTTTTTTTTTGTCGCAGTTGTAACATATTGTTAACCAAAATATAATTATAAGTATTTGTCTTTATAAAATCTCGTTGCGATGCAATGGTACTCGTCTATTATTAGAAAACGGTTGATCTTATATAAGAACTAGTTACGTTATTTAAGCCGTGCTAAGCACGGCCCAGATTCAGTGGCATTTACTTTTTTACGTTGTTATATATGATGTTTGATTATTTGAATTATCTTGGGGTGCTTTGTTGTGTCTAAATGCAAAAGTTAAAAGTTAACTCTCATGCTTTGGTCCAATGATTGAAGACTAACTTATTCACTTCACTTTGTAGTAATGGTCAAAAAATGTAGATGTCACATAATCTGCTACTATTGTCCTCCTCCATACTTGATTGCTATTATATGTTGTCTATAACTTTCACTTAAATAGTCTAATGTAACATGTTTAAGCATTATATTTATCAACACATTCCGAAAGTAGTTTGCACGCATAGATTAATACAGTTCCATCAAAATTTTACATTTTCACTTATAATTTTAATGAAAGCACTTTCGGTTACAATCTATAGTAAAAGTTCTAATATTAGATAGAGGATCATGAACATCAATTCCAAATATAACGAATTTAGATATAATAATATGGATTACTGGTTTTACAATGATCAAAGTCCGCATATGTCATAACGAAAATAAACAATTTTTGACAAGTTGTTACCCCTACCCCTACTCCCTACCATTATCTAGTAAATTGATGTTAACGAGTTGTAAAATGACCCGCGCGTTGCGGCGGGTGCTAAGCAAATGTCGAAAGATATTTAGCTTTGATAATAATACGGGCTAAAAGTAGTCCGGTTAAAGATCCAAATATTTTTTTGACATTTTTATAAAATCGTGCGTATTTAAGAAGCATTGCAATATTGGTTCGTTTTGTTTTCTTTCTTATTTATATTAAATGAATTTTTTTTTAGAAAATCGTGCGTATTTTAGAAGCGTTGCAATATTGGCCTCGTTTTAATCGCAATTCGAAAATATTTCTACGGGTATTTTTTTGATATGAATGAGAAAATCGTAAATAGTTAAAATTTGAGGGTCCGTTTTGTAATTTTTTTACTTTTGGCATTGTATCACTATAACATTTGGGCTAGATGTTGGACTAAACTTTAAAAAAAAAACTACTTGAGCCGGCCCAAAGTGGGAGCCCAAGTCAAACTTGTGGTCAAACATTTGCTCCATGGACTAAACTTAAAAAAAAAACTACTTGGGCCGGCCCAAAGTTGGAGCCCAAGTCAAACTTGCGGTCAAACATTTGCTCCATGGACTAAACTTAAAAAAAAAACTACTTGGGCCGGCCCAAAGTGGGAGCCCAAGTCAAACTTGCGGTCAAACATTTGCTCCATGAACTAAACTTTTAAAAAAAAACTACTTGGGCAGGCCCAAAGTGGGAGCCCAAGTCAAACTTGCGGTCAAACATTTGCTCCATAATATATAAACGAGGAGGAAATTACCCCGCGCGTTGCCGCGGGAGTTAAGTTTTTTACAAAAAATTTATGTAAAAAAGTTGCGAATAAAATAAACTTGAGGGACCTTTTTTTATTATTTTTTTAAAAATTTGTGTAAAAAAGTTGTAAACAGTTAAAAGTTGAGGGTCCGTTTTGGAATTTTTTTTTTTTTTTTTTAGTTTGGGCCAAATTTTTTGCATTGTTGTTGTGCAAGTTTCGGTTTGGTAAATATGAATACTGGTCTCATTTTATTCGTGGTCCAGAAGCATTTCTGTCCGTATAAAAAATTTATGTAAAAAAGTTGCGAATAAAATAAACTCGAGGGGCCTTTTTTATTATTTTTTTAAAAATTTATGTAAAAAAGTCGTAAACAGTTAAAAGTTGAGGGTCCGTTTTGGAATTTTTTTTTTTTTTAGTTTGGGCCAAATTTTTTGCATTGTTGTTGTGCAAGTTTCGGTTTGGTAAATATGAATACTGGTCTCATTTTATTCGTGGTCCAGAAGCATTTCTGTCCGTATAAAAAATTTATGTAAAAAAGTCGTAAACAGTTAAAAGTTGAGGGTCCGTTTTGTAATTTTTTTTTTTAGTTTGGGCCAAATTTTTTGCATTGTTTTTGTTTAAAAGTGGATTGCCGGAGACGAAAGGATGTTGCTGGCGAAAAGTTGAGATGATAATGCTAAAATGAGGGGGCAATATTTTTGGTAGGTTAGAGAAGAAGAAAGAAAAAGCAAAGTAATAATATCTATAGTCAAAGCAAGTGGTATGACCATGGTTCTAAAAGGCGTGAGGCTTGACCTCCACGTCACGCAATAGATTAAGGCTTGGGCTTAAGGCTTGACGTGAGATCAGGAGTGAAAAAACGTGATAAGACGCGATAAAACGTGATGCGTGAAGGCTTTTTTGAATTCAATTTTGATAAAAAAAACGTATTTTTATATAGAAATGAAAAAGATAAAAGATAGTTTCTTGACTTTATTCCTCATGTATGACACTTTTTGTAAACTCAATATATTTGTAATATGATATAAATATATAAATTTATAAATATTTTCATATTTTGTGCCGCTTTAAGTCACGTCTTAAAAACGCCATGACTCGCAATGACTCGCAAAGGCGTGATGCTTAGCCATGCCGCCACGCCACGCCTCACACTATTTATAACCTTAGGTATGACAAGCGACTCTTATCAAAAAGCTTTGAATAGTCGTCAACTATTTAAGAACACGTGTCATTTCTAGAAAGCACTACAGCTATATGAGGCTTTTTTTTATAGTATAAGTAGATAGATAGAAATCTTATACTTTCTTCGTTTCAAAATTATTGTCCTCTATTGATTTTTTAAGTCTTTTTCTTTCAACTTTAACCTTAAATATTTTTTTTTGTTATATAATACTTAATGAAAAGTATATGAATTGATTGGTTTTTAAATGTATTTTCATAGTTATGATTTTAATCAAGTATTATATAACACAAACAAAAATATTTAAGGTCAAAGTTGAAAGAAAAAGACTTAAAAAATCAATAGAGGACAATAATTTTAAGACGGAGGGAGTAATTAAGAAGCATCAATAATTTTATATGCTTTCGCAAATCCAATGCTTACATTGTGTTTTCAAGTTTTAAAACAAAACGAAAGAAAAAAATAAAAAACTAAATGGAAAAGAAATGAAAAAGTAAATAAAGTGTTGGTTCATATGTTTTTATGATAAAATAAAATGAAAGTAATCATAACTCATATTTCAAAGTTGAAAGAAAAAGGAAAGTTATTTGTTAAAATTACATATATGTCCTCCAATTGTTATTGTCAAAACTTTTTAAAAGGGCATAATGTTTTAATTTAGTCACTCAAACATTCATTAACCATACAAACCATCAAACTTTCAATTTTCTTTCATTATTGTGAAAACTAGACGAAAAATAATAAAAGTTTGAGGATTTAGAGATTAAACATAATGTTTTGAAACCCGGTTCGACCCGCCCTGTTCAACCGGTTGAACCGTTTCTTGTCGAAAAACGGGTAGAATTAAACCTGTTTTTATATTCTCAAAACTCGGTTTGACCCGGTGGAAGACCGGGTTGACTCGGTGGTCGAACCGGTGACCCGGAGACTCGACCGAGTCGATTAGGGACCCGATTTCCAAAATATTGATTTTACTATTTAAACTGAATGAAAATAAGATGGGTTATATGCGAAAATAATAATAAAAGTTTATAGTTTTCATATATACTTTACTTGACTTTCAAGATTTGAGGGTTTTTTTTCCTTTATATATAATATAAAAGTATAGAATAGATATTCATAATGATTATGTTTTAGGTGTTTTTACATTCATTGTTAAGTTGTAATTTATTAATAAACACCCACCCCTCAATATAATTACTAACAATTAACTTTATGTAGAACTAATTTATGCAACTCGGAAAAGTAAATAAATCATGAAATAATAACATAGTTTAAGAAGTGTTTTATCTACGTCACTCAAACATAAAAATGACACAGAATACTATTAAAATTTTTAGTGGTTTTATAATTAATTTTTTTTGACTAAATTCGAACAACTTTTAAATGTGTTTCCTTCTTTATGATTTTCACCCTTTTTAAATATATGTTGGATACTTGGATTGGGTTTTAACTTGACACTAGTTGATATAAATGTAGATTCAAAATTATCTAAAAACTTAATTAAACAATCTTAGCCACTCATTTTTCATCAAAATAAAAAAAAACACTTTTCCTTCTTTTTTAAAAATAAAATATCTTGCAAACTGTAAATCGTCAAGTGACGAAAAATACACAATTGTGACGAGTATTTTTTGTATCTTTGAATAAACGGGCACTTCGATATACTTTCGACGATTTTTTTAGTTACGTTTGGAAAAACCACATGCGATTTGTATCACAATTCACATGTGATTTCATAAAATCACATATGATTGTTTTTTCTTAAAGGTAAATTTATTAAGAAAGGATCCAAAAAGGCAAAGTTTACAAAACACGCCAAAGTGATTAACAAACAGCTATGATCACATCCCTAACCTATCACAAAGGCAAAAAAAATAAATGGCATTGAACAATTCTCAAGCTCAAATTACAATATAGCAAATACAATTGAGTTTAAGAAGCAAACTGGAGGAGAAAGGTATACTCTAAATCATCAATGAAGCCTGAGACCAATCAGCTCCACTGAACCATCACCATATACCAACTCCAGCCTAGAATGTAGAAAACTCAATACATATAGCAGATTACAAAAAATAGAAAAACAAGAAAATACATATTAATGAAAATCTTCAAACTTCAGCAACCATTCTTCAACCAACCAACTCTATCAGCAAATAACCCAACACATGCAAGGGAAGAGCATAAAGTATGCAGTCCAAACATGATTGCCTCCTTAAAAAAACCTATCCAGGTAAAACCCATTGGGAAAAACCCTAGGATAGGAAAAAAGAGAACAACTTACACTTGAACCTTCCCAAACCTCCATCACAGAATCATAACAGATAACAAGCTGCATAAATGTACAACATTCGTTTTTTACATGACACATTTTCAGGGAAATTATATTGAGATACCAAAGGATGCACAGAGCACCACCAAAATGGGAAACCACAGGGACTAAGGAGAACATTATAAAACCATGATTACTTTCCCAAACCTAAAGACAAGTGTGCCTACCCTTCATGCAAACACTGTCCTTAGGCTCAAGATTTCCCCATAGCTGACATAGACCCTAAAGTATGTTAGCCATCCATTTATACCCAAACCAAATCCATTTGTTCATCCTTAACTTGCTAGTATCATCAATGAAAAAAAAAACATAACATGTATTACAATCCCAGAAACCAGTTCCTTCTTTGGAACTAGTTAACCCAAGCATAAGAAATAAAACTACTCATCAACTTTGCATAGATTCATACTCCATTCCATGAAGCTCATCATCCATCCTTCTATAATAAGCATTTCTATTAAACTGCAAATTCCACACATTAGCAGCTTCAAGGACACTAGAAGTACTTTTAATATTCAACCCTATAAGTTTCATTGTAACAGACTCAACAATTATCTTAAATAGGCAATCCTCATCCCTATAAGTTTCTTTCCTGCCACACGTAATACACATTAGCTCTCAGAATAAGTCTTTGAATAATACTCCATATGGTATTAGAAGCAGGTTTATTAACTATGAAGGATATTATACCAGTCCATTCATTTTATATGTTATCAAATTTAGCCACTGTCTTTAACCTTTCTTAGAGTTTTTAGAAAAAGGGCAAGCAAAGAACAAATGGCTATGAGATTCAGACCCCTGATTACACAAAGGGTAGACCATACTCTAAATATTCATTCATTTAGATATCTTATCTAAAGTCTTTAACCTACCCTTAATGGCCATCCATAGAATGAAAGCATGTCTAGGAATGCATTGAGAGTACCACACATGTTTATACCAAATGACCTTAGGACAGTCAATCCTAACAGCTTTCCAAACTTCTCTTACAAAAAAATCCTTAACTTTTCCTTTTTTATCAACCCAAACAGCTTTATCATCAACATCAGGATCCAAACAAAGAACATGGACATTTTTAACCTCATCAAAACTGTCATCCCAATCAATTGGCCAGTTCCAAGCACTATCCACAACCATATCCACAATTTTAGTCTTAGGACACAACTTAGCCTGTTCAAGGATACGATGATTTATGAGTCTACTTAGGGCCCACAATCATGCCATTTATCAAACCAAATGTTACAATCCCTCCCATTTCCAATCTTAACATGAACAAACCTCTTAATTTTATCCCTTAAGTCTAATAAATTCTTCCAACACAAGATAAACCCCTATTTAGCTAAATATCCCATATACTTCTACCCTTTAACCAATATATGTTAACACATTTAACTTATATTGAGTTCTTTCTACTAATAACATTCCAAAGATGCTTAATCATTAATACTTCATTCTAACAATGGGCAGATTTAACCCCAAACCCCTGTGGCTCTTAGGCTTACACACATCCTTCCAAGAAACACTGGCCATACCCCTAATAGAACCCCATCTAGTCCATAGGAAATTCTTAAGCAACTTGTCAATCTTATTACACGCATCTATAGGCATTATGAAAAAGGAAGACCAATAAACTTGAATAGAAGTCAAATTGGAAGAAACTAACTACAACTTACCAGCAAAGGAAAGCATTCCTCCAGTCCTCAATTCTTTTCTTTATAACTTCAACCAACACTTTGAGCCTATAAAAGGAGTCTTAGGCCATGGAATTTCACACACAACAAAATACAACAACAAAGTCAAAAGAATCAAGAGAAAAGAAGGTTTTTGGGGAATTAGGTTGAACTTTCTCTTAGTTAATCCATTCCTAGGTTATAATCTATCAAAAGAAGCAGAAGTGAAGTTATATTTTTGGCTATAAGCTGATGTGACAGACTTATTTGTAGTTTTCGGATATTACTTGGTATAATATAGTTTTCATTGGAAAAACTTGTGAAATCATCAACATTTGCTTTTGGAACTTTGGTATAATCTTGTTTATCATTTGAATATGATTATTACTGAATTGTTTGAGTTCATAATGTTTTTTGTTTTCATAATCATAGAGTAGGCGTTTGTGTTTATTTGGGTAAAATAAGAGTCGTGATGTAAACATACTAAATACCAATGTTTATGGTTGTAATAATAATAAACTTGATATTGGATTACTTGGATACTAGTTAATCGTTTGATTTGTCATATATGATGGATATAGGTAGAAAGACTCTATCGTTGTGTTTGATTTCGCATTGTTTGTCTAAGACAATTCGGTACTTGTCTTGTGAGAATTGGCTAGTAAGACGTTTATCAAATCCGAGTATGAATATGTTTAATCCTTAATCTCATGTCTAACGAACTTGTTTAAGAAAGTTTTATTATTATTATTTCCATACATAAATCAATCTTAAAGCATTTTATATACTAAGGATTAAAGGCCGAAAGGATTCCTTATTATGTGAAATAGTTAATCGCTTAAATGACTACCCGTTTATTCATGCTTTTATGAATAAATTTATGTGTGCATTATTATTTGTATGTTTGTCCTCATTGTTCTCGTCCTAAATAAACATTGTTTTAATCACTTAAATACAAAAGTAAATCGTGCCTTTTGTATTTAGATTCGTGACAAGTCTAAGGATACTTCTTGCAAAACTTATTACTTTTGAGAACACCAATCCCGTGGAACAACCTGGTCTTACCCTAAATCTATACTATATACGGGGCTTACACTTTATCCGTGTGTTGGTATGAAATTCGGTAAAAACTAGTTATATAAATTTAAAGCTTTTACAACACATCAAAGTTTTTGGCGCCGCTGCCGGGGATTGAATTGTTTCTTGTTAAGTTTACTATTGTTTTGCAAAAATACACCACCCGCCGTACAATTTTCTGGAAAACTGACCTTTAAGTTCGTTTCTTTTGCAAAAAGTACAGCGCACATACAAATTTATGCGACAGTTTTTCGGGAAAATTAGAAAGTATGCTGCACTTCACACGGAGTACGCCGTAATTTTTGGCTAATTTTAAGCCATGTTTTCTGTTTCAAATCAAAACCACCACCAACCTTTTCTAATGTCTAAATTCAACTCTTAGAACATAAGGATTGCATTATTTATGCTATTACTTGTTGGGTTTACACATTTGTACAATATATTAAAACTCAAAAAAAAATATCTTTTTGTTTGTTATGCTTAAATCCATGCTTGGTAATATGCTTGTGATGTTTAGTTATTGTTTATTGCTATATGAGTACACTAGTATAATTAATAACTATGAGAATCATAAAAGTCGAAAAACTACTAAAAATGCTACATGTTGCTTTATACTTATTGAACAATTTCTATGCTATTTGAGTATGCTTATTGTCTGTAATTGTTTTTTTTTTGTAAAGGGTTACCCCGGTAAATTTAGTATTAATCACAAGACATTTAAGTACAATGGAATGTGGCTGAGTACCACATTAACCTCAAGCCAAAGCTTGAAACAACCATCACAATGTGACATGACATAAAACGTGCAAACCTAGCTATAAGCATACAACCAGAACACAAAAAGCAAATGACCCATAAAGTCTAAAGTTACTCGGCATCTTCAAACGAGAAAGGAGCTCAGCAACTTTCAACTTATTCTTGAACCGTAGTGTAAGAAGCATTAAACTCACGATAATCATAACCATGTCTCTAATCTCCTCCGGTTTCTTCTTAACCTTCTTGAAAAGGCGATTATTCCTCTCCATCCAAATGAAATATGAAGTAGCTGCCGATAATAGCCGACCAATAACGCTTTTAGCTGTACGTTTATGCACTATGGGTTGTAGAACCAACATGATATCCTACAAACGAGGTGGAACTTGATCCAAGTCAGCAAGATGAAAAACAAGCTGCCAAACCTTCGAAGAGAAAGCACATTCAAAAAATAAGTGGGGATGAGAGTCCTTTTGGCTTTCACATAGAGCACATTGAAGCAGGTTTAAGTCGGTACCATCACCGACATCCCATTGCCGCAATTTGTCTTGGGTTCGGAGGCTATTGCGCATCACTTGCCATATATGAAACGCGTGTCTGGGGATACAATGACAAAAAACCAAACGACACGATACCAAAGGACACTATTACCTCTTGATCTTAAAGCTTTCCAAGCAGCCCTAACTAAGAAACTAAAGAGTAAACCATTCAAATCCTTCCATTAAACCATTCAAACACTATTGTCTGTAATTGGGAGCTTATAATTTATGTAAGTATACTGTCACACCCCCAAACGGGGCCTGGACAAAATACGTGTCTGAGGGCGTGACGTCATAATATTTCAAACACAAAGCAATAAAGAATGAACACTAATCATGGACGTTTTTAAAAAAGTCATACTCATTGCATTAATTTAAAAGTAAATAAGTTTTACAAACCATTCAAATAGGATTTAAAAGTAGCGGAAGCATAATTTAGTTTGGTAAATGACAACGAGTACACATAAAAGATAAGTCTTGTAATTAGTAAAGTCACATTGCACATAGACTACAATTAGCACCTTGAGATAATCCAAGATAAGCATCTGAGAAAAATATACTTAAAACGGTCAATATAAAGTTGGTGAATTCATAGGTTTGAATTGGTAATAAGTATGGACCACAAGTTTTCAAAACGCACATGACTATTATAACAGATACAATATCACATAAAAAAAAATATTTACGTTGCACTAAGCTCATGACACTGAAGCTTAATCTAGTGTAGCATATAATATGCCAAATGAAAAACTGCCCTAGAGGTATCTGACCAAGATCACCTAACGAAGTCTGACATGGTATATATCTGTTTATTCGGGTGCCCCGTAGATAGTAAGTGCTACTTACCCGGATAGGTATAATTAGTCCCAATAGATCTATTTATAACATTCGCGCTCACTTAACCAATCGGTGGGTAAAGAAATTAACGTTTCATAATAGTTCGGGCATTAGTGGTCTATTCGCTACTTAGGCAACACGTAAACAGGAAAGATAACGTAAAGTACTTGTGTCCAAAGTTTAAAAACAATCGATGTTTCTCACCCCAAAATAGTAAAGTAAAATAGTAAAAGCATGGTGCTAGGAACTCACCTTAAGCAAATCAGTGAGCGATGAAATAATCAACAAAAAGTATGGCGAAATCAAACGACTCTAACCGCGACCTAATTAAAGATACGCGCTTTAGGAACGAGAAATAAATAACGAACGTCGAATAAGACGCTTATAAGAGAAATAGACATCCATAAGTGTTTGTGCTTTGGTTTATTTAGTGAAAACATGTCATTACGAAAGTATAAAGTTTATCGCTACGTTATGCCATGTTTTACGAAAAGTTTCCATTTTTAGAAAGTTACTATTTTTAGAAAGTTTCTATTTTAGGAAAGTTCTAAGTTTTGGGACGTTAATACCATTCCCTAATATTCGTCATGTCCATATTCTCATAAACGCACTAGAGAAACCTAAGCGTCTAACTTTTACGTCTACCTCACTAATATATACTAACTTACTATTTTTAGTAACGTTCGGCGTATTCAAATTATCGATTCTAGAAAACACCTAACCCTTCCTAATATTATTCAAATGTTACATTATTATTTTCTAAGGCTTTCAGAACTTAACGACCCCATTTATAAGTGAAATCGACTTATTTTACATTTTTAGATATCTCATAAATTATTTCAAGTTTATGATAGAAAAGTCCCTCGTCTAGCTCTTTTTAGTTAAAATTTCGCGAACGCTGGAAGGAAAACGACATTCTGGACAACTTTCATGTTTATGCAAAAGCCGACTCGGACTCGAAGGGGTCCGAATCGTCCATTTAAGTTTCTGATCTGATCGTGTAGAAAATGGTTTTGCCGAAAAATGATTCAAGTTTCAATTGATCATATCTTGGTCGTTTTTAGTGTTTGATATATGAAAAACTATCTATACGAAACGAGCTATCCGAAAACTAATTTCTTCGCTAATGAAAACATTTTTAAGTGGCCGAAAAGCCAAAAACAAAATCGGGACAACAACATGGTTTAGTCGAAAATATTCCCAACACTAACAGGAGTAATCTAAATTATACTAACAGTAGTAACTAGCAGTGGTAACATAATACAACAAATACTAACTTACTTAGCATAATTTCCATTATGTACCTGAGCAGTAGTAACTTTAAGAAATCCATGAAGTCTTTTAAGTCCTAACAATCCTCCCCTAAACTTGATGTTCATCTTCTAAATCTTTAAGTTTCTTCTTTAAAAGTCTTCATCATACTCAGAAAGATGCATTCAAACCCTTCATAGACCTTTTTGCTGTTTTACCATAAGCTTTAGCAGTTAATATCACATCTCATTTTGATGATCAGTTTGAAGTTTCTTGTTTAGCATATTGGTGATGGTTATGGGTGTGAGGGGATATTTCTTTTCAACCAACATAAAAATGTGAAGATTATCAAACCTTACAAAGTGAACTCCAGATGAATCAATCAACTTCCAAATGGTCACCCTGTATCCTTGTAAAATTCTCTATACATCACTCCTTTTGTCTGGTTCAAACATAACTTTCAAATCTCCCCACAACACTCTTTCAAATTTATTTTTAGGCCTTTTATCACCATACTTTGCCTTTACTATCCTCCAAAGTGCTTCCAAGTCTTCTCTGTCTATTCCTTGTAGCATCCTTATCATTGAAGAATATCTCTTGGAACTTCCATCTGCTCTTATCAACTGATAGTGTATCATCATACCTTCTTTAAGAAGCTTGTAATCAATAATCACTGGTAATTTGGTAGCAAGTGGTATAGCATCAATTGCTATATCTTCATCTTTTTAATCACCAAAAACTTCTTTAGCTCAGCTTCATCAATTTCATCAACTTCTTCAACTTCTTCTGACTCTTTTTCTTTCTCCACTTTCTGTTTCTTTGAGGATTGTTGTTGTTGTTCTTTCCCTGCTCTTTTCCTTCCAAGCATCTTCTTTCTGCTTCCTTTAGCTGTCTCCTTACTACCTTCTACCTTCTTTTCTTTACTTTCCTGTACCTCAGAACCTATAGCTATAAAGGTATTTACCCTCTTCATTTCCTTATCAAACAACTTTTAAATTTCATCAAAATTCTTTCCCTTTAGCTGTTTGTATATGTATCCACCCATATGCTTAAGATAAGTAGACAGTTGAGTTCTCTTTTGTGCCTTGGTAGGAGGTCTGTTTCTCTTTTCTTATGCTCTGAGTGCAGCAAAATATTGTCTTTTTTTCTCCATTAGTTCCATAAATAGTTTTACTTTTTCTTCATCTGTCAATTCCTCTCTTTCTCTTGATTGGAGTCTCTCAGCCAGCAATCTATTAGCCTCCATCATAGCTTGTGTATTTTCCCATGACTAAATCAATGCTATGTTGGCTTCTTCTTATTGTTTCCTTGCTAGCTTTTGCTCTTCTATCAATTCAACATCCAGCTTATCTTGAATATCTCTTGCAATTTGTTCATCAAGAGCAATTTGATCTTTTCTCTTTAAAGGAACTTCAGGCTCAATTATAATACCTTTTCCTTTATCTTTAGAACTTAAAGGTTGTGTCTCTTGTGGAACTCTGAACTCACTTGGCTCTTGTACTACTACCCCTCTAGCCTTGGGTCTTGTAGTTGTTGTTGTTGTAGCAGCAGTAGTAACAACTTTAGGCTTAGCTACTTTAATCTGTATAAGTGTCTGAGCCAAAGTGATTTCCTCAATTGTGGTAGGAACAACACTAGCAGTAGTAACTGCTTCACCAGCAGTACTATCATCAGGCTTAGTACTCTGTTTATCTTTTCCATAAACTTTAGCTTCCACATGCATCTCATCATCATCCAAAACTCCAGTATCAAACATCAAGTCATCATCCTATCTTTCTTGAGTTTCATCAACTAAAGTAACATCAACATCAGCATCAATATCTGCAATACTCCTCCCCTGTTTGGATGCGTCTTCAGGAGCACCCAAACTCTCCTGATCTTTAGAGGACTCAACTCTCCTAGACATACCAACTTTCTTGAGTCTCTTCAAGCCTGTAGGTCTTGACATTTTCTTCCTTTCCAACCTTTGGATCCTCTTCTTCAAAGCAACAATCTCCTTAGCTTGAGCATCCTTTGATTTTTATAAATCAAGAACCTGTGTTTGCAATTTGGTACATAAAACCATAAATTCAGTTAGTTGCATGCTATCCTCACCACTAGGTTGTGGATCATTAGAAGGTGTAGGTACACTTTCCTCATGCTCTGGTTCATCTTCAGAAACCTCTGCTTCCTGTCTCTGAGCCTTCTTAGATGGTTGTTTCTTCTTGGGTTGGGACGATAAAGATGGTTGATCAATAATAGGTATTTGAGTGGAATTAGTTGGATGATCTGAATCCTCACCCAGATTTTCAGAGACTTAAACCAACATATTTTCTAATAAGGGTGTTATTCTCCTAGAAAAATCCTTTCCAGCTCTCTTTATATTGGCAAAAACTTTCTTTATGTGAAAGGGATTAATAAAAATCTTCTTGTGAGTTGACATATTACCCAGTTGTTGATTAATGAAAACTTAGAGAAATGTGGATACATTAAGAATTTGACTCCTCCATCTAAATGTTTTACCATTGCATCAAAGATGTACTTATACATATTAAACTTTTGATTTGTTGCCAAGCAGATGATCAAAGAAGCCATAGAACTACTGAACTCATTCCATGCAGTGGATTTAGCACTTAAGCATTGTGTAATAGTGTGAATGAAATACTTCCACTGTGGAGAGAAAAAGGATTTATAAAAAGTAAGTTTTTGAGAAGGCTTTTCATACCCTATACGTGTTAGTTCTTGAAAAATAGTAGCACTTGGAAGACAATGAGTACCTTCTGCATCATCCAAGTGAAGATCTCTCCTAATGCTTGACTCCATAACAATAACCCGTTTCTTATCAACTAGGTCTTGTAACTGACGCACTTCGTTAACTGTATGTACCTTGGCAGTTGCCTAAAATTGCTCAATACAAGATGTGTAGATAACTGGATTGACTGTTGAAGCAAAATAAATAGAACTGGTTTTCAGGAAATCAATTATCTCTGCAAACCCATCACTTTCTTCGGGTTTTTCTAAGAACACGACCACATTGTGCGTTTCAGCAAACTTAGGGCTTGAAATAATGATGATTTTGATGATCAAAGATGAAAATTGAATTAGGGTTTATGGTTAGAGAGTGTTTGAATAAGGGAAATCGAATAAAGAAGTAAATGAAACCCTTAATCAAAGTATTTATAAAATCACCCTCAACAGCAAAAACTTGAACTGGCAACATTAACATATGCTTAACAGCAGAAACAAATACGGGCAACACTAATTTAAGCCTAACAGCATTAACTTAAGCTTAACAGCATTAAGTTGAAACTATGCAGCATTAAGAAGAATACACCAGTAATCATTTAATTTTCATTCCAATAAGCAATTTTCATCATCAAATTTGATTCACACAAACTCTCTTTCTGTTTTTATGCTCACATTATCTCTAAATTCTTTTTGCTCACATAATCACTCATTTCTATTTTTATGCACACATCTCTCTTTCTAATTTTAAGCTCACAAAACACATCCTTTCATCCATGCTTTTTGGTTGTATTAATAAGGAGCCTCCCCTCAAACAATGCATCAAGAGATAAGAATTTGGTCAAATAGTTGTAACTTTGGTGCCCATGTCATCTTAACAGCATTAACTTTTGCCTAACAGTAGTAATTTTCTGCCTAGCAGTATTAACAGAAGTCTATTAGTATTAACTCTGTCTTCAATAATTATACAACAACATGCCTTTATTCATCACAAGCACACTAGAAAAGACTAGACAGACATGTGAGAATTCATGAGGATCCATATTTATGCATAACCCATGAATAAAAGTTAAAAAATGTGATCCAAGATCATTAACTTTCTCTCAAACATTTCTTCAAAGGTGAAGCATTCAACATCAGGTATTCAATATGCTTTACCAGCAGATGTTAGTTCATAGCACAAAAATACAAAATCTAAAGTATGTTTTTCTTGACAGCATTAATTATGACTAATAGTTTTAACAAACAGTCCTAAGTATAACTAATAGTTTTAATTATACTCAGCAGTACTAATTGATAAGTCTAATAGTATTAATCCTTTACAAATTTTTTACAAAAACATAAAGAGATATAGAGGGTGTTTGTTTTTGCGTTATCAAGTGAATTATTTGATTATTTCATTTTCAAAATGAAGAAAAGCCATTTTAAGTGTTTGGATAACTCCCACACATAATCAATTATCTACGTTTTAGAGAATATAAAACGCAGATATGAATAAGTAGGTACTTGCCTACTTTTACAAAACACGGTTTGCAAATTTGTGTTGACTAGCATTTAATTACTATTGTACCCTTTGATTTGACTCTCATGTGACTTTATTTTTTTTATTATATGTCTATTGTTGTCATATTACACGTTTTAGTTATACAATAATTTATTTTGCCAAACATTAAAAACTGATTATCTGATTATTGTGATATCAAACAACATAATCAAATCCAAACACTAAGTTTTAGAATCACGTTTTATAACAACTGATTATCTGATTATCCATTTTCAAAACGCATAATCAATTTTCAATAAGCAACCCCAAACACCCCCATATACATTTAAGGATTAAGCATTCCAATACTTGAGACCAAGTACTAAAATCTGCCTGCATCAAAACCTTTTGTAAGAAGATCTGCAACATTATAATCAGTATGAATTTTAACCATTTGTATTAACTTTTTAGCATTGCAATCTCTTATAAAATGATGCCTAATCTCAATATGTTTTGTTTTAGAATGTTGAACAGGATTTTCAATAATACAGATAGTACTGTTATTGTCAATATTAATGACAATATTCATGAAATTGTACCCATAATCAAGCAATTGGTTTTGAATCCAGAGTACTTGTTCACAGCAACTAGGAGCAGCCACATCTTCAACTTCAGTTGTAGAAGTGGCAACCACAGTTTGCTTCTTACACTGCCAAGATATCAACCTATTTACTAAAAACTAACAACCTCCAGTTGTAGACTTCCTATCTTGAGTTGCTCCAGTATAGTCACTATCAGTATAAGCAACCAGTTCAAATGGAGAATCCTTAGAATACCAAAGGCCTAAAGTTGGTTTGCCTTTCAAATATCTAAAAATTCTCTTAACTGCTAAGAGATGAGATGTCTTTGGAGTAACTTGAAATCTAGCACATGCACATACTACAAACATGATATCTGGTCTAGATGTTGTGAGATACATCAAAGGCCCAATCATTGATCTATAAAGATGTACATCAACATCATCAACATCTCCATCCTTGACCAAAGGCTTTTCCAAATCAACAGGAGTTAAAGCAGACTTCACATCAGAGTAGTTGAATTTCTTCAAAATCTCAGCTACATATTTATCCTGACTGATAAATATTCCATCTTCCTTCTGTTGTACTTGTAATCCTAGAAAGAAAGTAAGTTCTCCCATAGAACTCATCTGAAACTTATCCTTCATTAGCTTCTCAAATCCAGTACATAAATCCTTGTTTGTAGAGCCAAAGATAATGTCATCAACATACACTTGTACAAGCAAAATGTCTCCTTTTTGCTTCTTTATAAACAATGTCCGATCTATCTTGCCTCTTTTAAACCAATTTCCCAACAGATAGTTTATAATACCTTATAAATTCGGGTCAATATTTTTAATCTATATTCTATTATTTATTTTACTTTTGAGTAAAATTTATTTTTCGTTTAACCGAATAGGTTGTCTCGCATTCGTAATAAAATATTTATTAAAAGTAAACCCGAGTTTAGACCAACTATTGGTCTACGTGCTATACATATTTTAATTATTTCAGAAAAGTATCTCATATTTGGTAATTTTTTTTATCATATACGTTTTCGCTTCGTTGTTCCGTCTTAACTCTTGTAATATTTTACGTTTTACCCGTTAATCTCAAAAGTACCCACTTATTCAAATTTTAATACAAAATAAACTTATAATATTATAAATATAGACAATCACTATGAAGTCCGTTTGCCATGCAGGTACAACCTGCCTGACCTAAAACCCATTTTTACCGGGACCAGCCCATAACAAAGTTTAGCCTGCCCCGGCCCAAAAGTTCTTAATATACCATTGCTGACACACGTGTCTTCTTCAATCAGATAAATATACCACGTAAGGGTATGTATCCATTACCTAAATCAGATCCTATATCAATTATCACTTGCCCCAAATCATTCAACGACGATTACAGATTCATCTATGAGGATCATGTCATTTGTCCATCTTATTTTATTCACTTGGTTGAGAGATGATCACCCAAACACTTGAGGAAGAAGATGGGGGAATCAAGGTACTAACATTTTTATACAAAATTTAATCTTAATGTTTCTTTTCAGTTTTTAACATTGCTTTTTTATATGAGTACAGGGGAGTTTTCTTCTATTTTCGGTTTGGTAACTTGCATTCAAGAAATCGGTGTGATGTTTTTCCCTTTATAGGTTTTCTTTCCTTTACTATAACAAAGAGAATACAACATTTTTATTTGATGTAGATTTTGTTATTTTGAGTTTGTTGGTAGTGATTTTAAGATGTCCATATTGAGTTTGGTAAAATGTCAAGAATTGATGTTTTTAGATTAAGTAAAACATTGTATGTACCACGAGGCCTTTTATTTTCTATTAGGACGCACGTGCTGTTTATATGTTTTTTTCAAGCGGGTTGCTAATTAGGACGCACGTGCTGTTAACCTTATGTCTTATATAAGGGTATAAGCGAAAAAAGTGAAGTTTATGAGCATTTCCAAATTTACATTGACTCATAAGCCGATAAATGAGTCAACAAAATGCCTTTTCAGTGTTCATGAGTTGCATAGTTTGTTCTTGATCCGTGATGAATTTGACATTATAGTTTCTCTATTTTTCGTTACAACTACATCATGCATTATGCATATCAAGTTGTATGTTATCTCTTATTTGCAGTATGCCTTGATACATTAGGCTGATACAAACTTCGTAAAATTAGAGTTATCTTCGTTAGGATTGGTCAATCGAGTAACTAACCAAGGATCGATAAACAACCTTTTATGTGTTCAATGTTAGTTCTAATATGATTTCTCTTATGAACCAACTCCCATCAAGTCCCTATTAATTGGTAAAATATGCAAACGTTAGTCGAAATTTAAGCATGTCTGATACCATCTTTAAGTTTTTATACAGTTCGTAACCCCTTTCAAAGATCATGCTATTTGAAAAGTATTTAAAAGGGAAAAAAAGTTACTACCGTATACGCATATGTCAATGCATCATATCAAATCTGCAACAAAATGCATAAAAGCATCATAATGACCATAATTTAATACCATCAACAAACAGCAAGGCACTATCTTCCAACTCAGATTATTTGTAAAGAACTGATGTATGCATAATATAATAAATAGACTCACGAATATAGTTTAGTTGTGTCATTCTCCATCTTTGACTTTTGTTGTCTTTATCTTTAACATGAGTGCTTATGTTGCCAAATATGTCAATGAAGTAATCTGTCATGGGATTCCGGATGGAAGGTATCCACCTTATGCATTTTTAAACTATCGTCGTATATTTTTCAGTGGTTATTCATTCACACCATCAATCCACCACATCGGAAAATTTTGTTTTATATTGCATCTAATTTTACCGTTGGGTTTTGTGCAGAAATGGCGGATACCAAGAAGGTAGCAACGTTGGATAAAAATGACAAAAAAGGGGCATGACAGCCATATTTGATACGTCTTCTGAAAAAGCTGATATGACCTTTCCAAAGAAGATAAGATCGTTTGGACTCCGGGAATCTGATATGATCTTTCCAGGATTCAACGAACTACACTAAAATCGGCTAACCCCGATAAAAAGAAAGAAAAACACAGGACCAGGAAGATTAATGAGACAAAACAAGACAAGAAAGACCCGGTATAGGATGAAAATTCTTTTCTTCGCTTCTTAAACTTGCCATTTGAAAATAACTTTGTTGCTCTGATAAACAACCAACGCTTGATTCTGATGTATGTGTTGCTTCTGAGAGGCAAAAGCCATTTGTGTAATGGTTTGGCAACTGAGACCCTGTTTAGATGGTTTTCATTTTACTCCTTTGGAATTGACATTTGGCCATATTGAAGGTATTTTTTGTTTTCGGGTTCCCTTCCAAAGAAGGTTGTAGTGTTTTATAATTTAGATTCTCACCTGTTCATGTGTTCTGGGCTAATTTTGTGTTTCCTATATACTTCTTGACAGCTATGGGAACAAAAAGTAGCCAGACGCCAAGTAAAACGACAGAATAGAAAGAAGAAAATTGCTTGGATGCTGCAACTGTTGTGAACAAAGAAGCTGATGCACACAGTGAGTGTTTTTTTTGGTCTATTTTTTTGCCTTTTACTGTTGTTAGTTTCATATCCATCTTTTTTATTTTTAATTACCATCATTTGCAGGTATGGTCTCCAAACAGTCTTTGTAACACACGTTTCACGTGCCTTCGTTGGCCACTTACGATTCTGCAGAACTTTTTGAGTCCTCATCCAGGTTTCTGCAGTATTTCTTGAGAGCAACTATATTGTGAACATTTCAAGTGAAAAAGCTGATGTAGCTCACCTCAGATACTTGCTTCAATGCTCCTGACTATGTGGAACAAGAGCATTCTCAAGCTCAATTTCCTTTAACTGATAAGGTTAGTTAACTCCTAGAATGATAAACCAAATGTAAGATATAATAAGTATGGGGACTTTCTAGCTTTTTGTTTCACATATATTAACTCTTAGGCAATTAAATATAAAGTTAAGTCTTGGCATGAGTGGTAAAGTTAAATGTCGCATAATGGGTTTGTTTGGACAACAATAAATGATCTTGAATGGGTCAAATGAAAAACATAACTTTCCTTTAGTAATTAGAAATAGGTAAATTTGCATATAATATATAATCTATGTAGAGAGATCTTAAGATAATAGAGTAAGATAATAAGCTGGTCATCACTAAAACAAACACAATGTGACCCAGTAGGCCGCAACTCTATTTTTATCACTTGCCCATCACCATGTTTCCTCTTATTCTTTAATTATACATATTTTGTTGATTCTAATTTAAAGTGTTCTACTATATGTAACTGTATTATGGGATCTAAAACAAATTACAAGTAAAGGGTTTGACTTCTTTCGAGTTAGGCAACCCAATACATGATGTGACCCAACCCAGCGCAACCTATCCTTTTTCCACCTACTTTTTACGTACAAAAACATGTCAGATACGATAAGGTGGGATATCGTACAAAAATTGGGTTTAATTTGGTTCTCTTTGAAAGAAATGCAAATACCCCAATGTATGCTCTTTTTGAACTTATGATTTGACAATGAACCTTCTAAACTGGTATTCTTAATTTTGAGTAATGATGTTGGAATTTCGTACAATACTTACAAGTGTGTCATGAAATAATAAGAAAATATCAAATTTGCATTACTAAATGCATTTCAAGCAACTTAAATATTTTAAAACACTCACCTTATACTTTCTCACTATTTTTTTGCTTCAGGCTACATTTCTTTTTTGATGTCAAAGACCAGAAGCTATAAAAAAACGACGCCCACCAACCGTCCCGCAGCGGAGCGCGGGTTTATCAACTCGTTAGCCAACAAGATAAAAAAACACAGTATTAATGTATTTTCTAGATATAGCAATTAACTTTATTTTAAAAATAGCAATTTAGATTTAAAGGTTACTTTTGTATGGGTATAGTGTTTCTTTTATTTTGTGTCATGTGAGTTTATGATACATGTGGTGCACTTTCATTGCATTTGTCAGTTTTGTTTTTCTAGCAGTTAAGTTTTTATTTCAGTCTTGAATTTTTTTAACTTGTTTTATATTTTTTGGTATATTGTAGCATAGTAATATGATGTTATTATGTTCCAACAAAAAAAATATGATGTTATTAATTTCAAAATAATAAAATATTGAAATTTTGATTTACATTTTCTCGGTTATATCATAATGCAATCTATTTTAGTAAAAGTTTCATGTTTTAACACTTAATAGTAATAGTACGCGACATGATACAATTTTTTTCTTGCTTTAGTTACTCATATTATATTGGATCAGACAACATCTAATATAACCCGACCCGTTGACCAGTTGATTTTTTGACCTGTCTAGTTTGACGTCCCGACTAAATAAAGGAACCACCTTAAGTTTTGTGCTAGCTCCGCCCTATTGAATATTCCTAAAGTAACCATCATGCCCCGTCGACTAATAAGCGAAACATTGATCGTCATATAACCATTGTTGCCGACATAAACTATATTTCTTTTACCTTCTCACAAATTGAAATTAGTGTAGGGAAACATGTACACTTTTATTAAAATAAAATCAGATTACAATTAATAATAATTAACAGAAATTAAACAACAGAAAATAAAACAGACAGAATTGGGTAGAAGCAAAAGACAGACACTATGAACGATAAATAAGAAAACAGTAAAAGGTCGTGGAACGAGGCACGTGTTGGACACGCTTCCCTTAAAACAGATTCGCCGTCTGTTTCCCAGGGTACAACGTTCAAAGCTGTTGTACAGCCGGACCTGACATACTTGCCTGAAATATCACGGAAAACCGAGTGCTTCTGATCGAAAAGACTGCTGGAAAACTTGTTAATGGAGCTTTTCTCTCTTGTGTGTTTTTCTTGTTGTTTCTTGGAATGGTTGAGATTGTCATCTATTTATACACATTCATATGCATATGATGTAATGATGCAATCAATGTCAATTAATGCCTTAATAATGATTCATTAATTTTCTGTTATAAACCTTTGAGTCAAATAATAACCGCCAATTAAATTGTCAATTAATGACCCATTAATTTACAGTTATAAACATTTGAGTCAAATAATAACCGCCAATTAAATTGTCAATTAATGACCTATTAATTTACAGTTATAAACCTTTGAAACAAATAATAACAGCCAATTCAATTGTCAGTTTCCAAACAAAACTCATAACTGACATTTAATCATTTTTCCTCCATTCCAAATACCTTCTTTGAGACTCGATATCTCATTCACACTAACTCTATTTTGGACATATACTGGCTCGACCTGGCCTTACATTTAATAATTATATTTACTAATAATTATTTATGTCCAAATTTAGTGAAAACACATTTTTCACTAAAATTTTTCCAACAATCCCCCACATGAATGGAAATCGGTCGAAAACACTCGAAATTTTCGGCGAAATTTCTGCGGTTGAGTCCTGCATAGGATAGGTAGGTGTGACCCTTTGAACCTTCCCTTGTGAGATGCACTTAGCCTCCTAGATCTGAGTAGACGCGATGTCCTTGAACTCAGCCTCTGTTTACGTAGACGACAATACACACTCACACACGACTCTCCCTGACATTGTCAAGTCCTCATAGTCGTGCTCGTTATGGTCATGAGCACTAGCCTGGTTCTGCAAGAGCTCTTAGGAATTGCGCCCCCACAATTCCCTTCGAAGCGACCCCACTTCTCTCTCACATAGGTGATTTCATCTTGAATCATTAAAAACATATACTTTCAGATTTCATCTTGAATCTTTATGCTTTATGATTTCATCCTGAACCATTAAAGCCATATGTTTGACCTCTCAACAAGTCACATTGTTATAGGAATGGGCTAGGAGGTTACAAGATAAGTAACTCCCCCACATTGACGTGACTTCCCCCACATTTCTATGATTAGGTTGTCCTATTGAACCTAGATCTTGGGATCTCCAGTCAACTAGGTTAGGTTTTCCTTCATAGAAACTCATTCCTTCAAGGGCTTTAGTCCCATTCCTTTAGACGACTTACTAACTAACTCTCTGCTTAAGCCTTTTGTAAACGGATCCGCGATGTTATCCTTTGACGCCACATAGTCAATTGAGATAACTCCAGTTGAGAGTAGTTGTCGTATCGAGTTATGTCGACGACGGATATGTCTGGACTTTCCATTATACATTGTACTTTTAGCTCTTCCCATGGCCGATTTACTGTCACAATGTATACTAATGGCCGTTACCGGTTTAGGCCACCTTGGTATGTCCTCTACGAATTGACGTAGCCATTCCGCCTCTTCTCCGCATTTATCTAGCGCGATAAATTCTGATTCCATCGTGGACTTAGCTATAACAGTTTGCTTGGAAGACTTCCAAGATATAGCGGCCCCTCCTAGTGTAAACACATATCCACTAGTCGATCTAGAATCCTTTATGTCAGATATCCAATTTGCATCACTGTATCCCTCGATAACAGCAGGATGTCTGTCATAATGCAGTCCATAATCACGACTGTATCTCAAATAATGAAGTACCCTCGTTATAGCTTTCCAATGTGCATAACTTGGATTACTCGTATACCTACTTAGCCTACTAACTGCATATGCTAAGTCAGGTCGGGTACCTGTCATCAAGTACATTAACATGCCAATAATCCTTGAATACTCTAATTGGGCAACACCTAAGCCTCTATTTTTAGATAGATGCACATACTGGTGTCAATTGGAGTTCTAGCTTGGCCGGAATCCCCCGCATTATATATATAAGAATTTTGTCCACGTAATGTGCTTGACTTAACACAAGTCCATTCTGAGTTTGTATGATCTTTATTCCAAGGATCACATCAGCCAAACCCATATCCTTCATGTCAAACTTTGATTTCAACATGTCTTTAGTGGATCTAATTGTCGTTGCTGCCCACGATAAGCATATCATCGACATACAAACACAAAATTACATATCCAGCACTTGTGTCCTTCACATAAACACACTTGTCGCATTCATTAATTTTGAATCCACTCTCTAACATGGTGTGGTCAAACTTTTGATGCCACTGTTTGGGAGCTTGCTTTAAGCCATACAACGACTTAACAAGTCTACAAACCTTGCCCTCTTGTCCAGGAGCTATGAAACCCTCAGGTTGGTTCATATATATTTCTTCTTCTAAATCTCCATTTAGAAAAGCCGTTTTCACATCCATTTGGTGAATTTCCAAATTTCTTAAAGCGGCAATAGCAATTATCATTCTAATCGAGGTTATTCGCGTAACCGGCGAATAAGTATCAAAGTAGTCTAGACCTTCACGTTGTCTAAACCCTTGGATTACCACTCTTGCTTTATATTTGTCAACGGTACCATCAGCTTTCATCTTCTTCATTCGAGAACCATTTATAGCCTTAGTGTTTACAACCAGGAGGTACAATCCCGAGCTCCCACATAAGTTTTTGTAAAATAGAATTTCTAATTTTCACTTTTGTAGCTTCTCTCCATTGTTGCCCTTCCGAGGAAGTTACCGCTTCTCGGTAAGATGTGGGTTCATTTTCTACCATAAAAGAAACAAAATCGGGTCCAAACGATTTCTCGTTTCTTGCCCTTTTGCTTCTTCTTGGTTCTACTTCTTCTTCATCGGTTTGATCTTGTCTCTCATCTTGGAGATCATTATCATCTCTTTGTCTCTTATCTCGGAGAACTTTGTCATCTAATCTAGATGAGCTCCCAGTTCCCTTTGATAAACAAGGAAATATATTTTCAAAGAAAGAAGCATTCCTAGATTCCATTATTGTATTCTTTTGGATATCTGGATTTTTCGATTCATGTACAATGAAACGATAAGCAGTGCTTTTCTTAGCATATCCAATGAATATACAATTCATAGATTTAGGTCCAATCTTTTGGGCCTTGGGAGTTGGCACAACTACCTTGGCTAAACAACCCTATACTCGTAAGTATTGATATGATGGTTTTCTTCCCATCCATAATTCATAAGGAGTCTCTTCCTTTTCTTTACGAGGTATCTTATTTAAAAGATAAGTAGCCGTCAGAATGGCTTCCCCCCACATGTCCTGACTCATGCCAGAACTAATCAACATGGCAGTAACCATTTCTTTCAAGGTACGGTTCTTCCTTTCGGCAATACCGTTTTGCTGAGGTGAATAGGGAGCAGTGAACTCGTGTCTAATTCCATGTTTCGCACAAAGCTCGGCGAATGGAGCCACGTATTCACCTCCTCTATCACTTCGTACAACCTTGATTTTCTTACCAAGTTGATTCTCAACTTCGGTTTTGTATAGAACAAACTTGTCTATAGCTTCATCTTTACTTTTCAACCATAAACTAGCAATACTTTTGCGTACAATCATCACATAAACTGGTAAAGTACTTATTGGCCACCCTTCGGGTAGTGATTTCAAATCACAAATGTCTGTTGTGTACATATCAAGATGTTCGGTTTGAGTTCGCTTAACCGATTTGAAAGAAGTTCTGTAAGTTTGGCTTCACAAAGGTTTCACATTTGTATTAGAATCAATATGAAAGTTTTGGTATGCTATTAAATTTCATCAACGACGCATCGAATTAAAATTTACATGTCCAAGACGACCATGCCACACATTAGAAGACTCAATCAAGTAAGCAGAAGAGTTCATTTTATTGATATCATTCTTGACCACCATTACATTGAGTTTAAACATAGCATTCACTGCATAACCCTTACCAACATACATTTGATTCTTAGACAAAACAAACTTATCAGACTCAAAGACTAAACAAAAACCAACTTGTTTTACAGCCCCAACCGGACACAGATTCTGCGCATCTCTGGAACATACAAGACAATGTCAACTTGAGCTCTTTCTCGGATGTCATCTTCAAAATAACATCTCCTTCACCCTTGATATCAGCAGTTGCAGAGTTGCCCATATACAGCTTCTGTCCATTGTCAACCGCTCTGAAAGAGTGAAACATACTCTTATCAGCACACACATGACGAGTTGCCCCAGTATCAATCCACCAACCACTGTTGTTAGTACCTACCAGGTTAACCTCAGAGATCATGGCACACACGTCAGACACCATCGCAATCATGTCCACATTCTCACTACCATATTTGCCCTGGCAAATCAGGTGTATAAGATTCTTATTTGAGCCAGCTTGTGATCCTCTTCAAAATGCAAGACGAACAACCAAGTCTTCAACATTCATCCTCTATCGCTTATGCTTCAAGTAGTTTTTAATTTCTACCCACTTGGAGGTACCTTTTCAAAATAAAAGCAACTGAAAAGTTTCACTCAAAGTCATTCCCTCAGCATGGATGTCGTGGATCAATACCTGCAGATCTTGAACCTGACTGATCACGTTCTTTGAATCAACCATCTTGTAATCCAAAAAGCGAGCTACCACGAACTTCTTTGTACCAGCATCTTCTGTCTTGTACTTGCGTTCCAATGACTCCCATAATTCCTTGGCAGTCTGTCCTTGCATTTTTTGTACACAATTTATACAAAGGAACTATCAACCATTCAAATCATAGTTGTGACACAAAAAGTCTGAATGTTTCCATGCTTGCACAGCCTGTGCATTAGAGGGTGACCTTCGCAGGAGTTCAACCTGATGTGCAATTTTCCTTTCAAAGAACCGCGCAAGGCCAAAGGTGGTGAGATAGAAGAACAACTTCTGTTGCCACCTCGTTCAAATTCCTGACCAATGAATTTTCATGGTTTTCTCAGCATGATTTAGCCACTGCGTGGTTAACCGGCGCACCGGTTTTGTGTTCACAACAGTTGGATGGATTTTGAGTGTTAGTCATTCTGAAATACATTAAACAAACTGTAATCCACGTATCCGCTTGTACCGGATCTGCTTCAAAGAAACTCAGTCTTGGTTTCAATGAATAAAATAAGACCAGTTTATATTAAAATCAAAAGCTTGGATTTAAATACGCACACTAGATTCGAAAATTATATCGATCTAAAAAACTGCAATTACATCTGTTTTGTAACACTGATTTCCAACGGAAACTCTTATCTAGTTACGACAAAAATAATTTATAAAATGTAGGGAAACATGTACACTTTTATTAAAATAAAATCAGATTACAATTAATAATAATTAACAGAAATTAAACAACAGAAAATAAAACAGACAGAATTGGGTAGAAGCAGAAGACAGACACTATGAACGATAAATAAGAAAACAGTAAAAGGTCATGGAACGAGGCACGTGTTGGACACGCTTCCCTTAAAACAGATTCGCCGTCTGTTTCCCAGGGTACAACGTTCAAAGCTGTTGTACAGCCGGACCTGACATACTTGCCTGAAATATCACGGAAAACAGAGTGCTTCTGATCGAAAAGACTGCTGGAAAACTTGTTAATGGAGCTTTTCTCTCTTGTGTGTTTTTCTTGTTGTGTCTTGGAATGGTTGAGATTGCCATCTATTTATACACATTCATATGCATATGGTGTAATGGTGCAATCAATGTCAATTAATGCCTTAATAATGATTCATTAATTTTCTGTTATAAACCTTTGAGTCAAATAATAACCGCCAATTAAATTGTCAATTAATGACCCATTAATTTACAGTTATAAACATTTGAGTCAAATAATAACCGCCAATTAAATTGTCAATTAATGACCCATTAATTTACAGTTATAAACCTTTGAAACAAATAATAACAGCCAATTCAATTGTCAATTAAGGACACATTAATTTGCAGTTACCAAACGAGCTCGTAACTGACATTTAACCATTTTCCTCCATTCCAACTTTCCTTCTTTGAGACTCGATATCTCATTCACACTAACTCTGTTTTGGACATATACTGGCTCGACCTGGCCTTACATTTAATAATTATATTTACTAATAATTATCTATGTCCAAAGTTAGTGAAAACACATTTTCCACTAAAATTTTCCAACACGTAAGAGTGCCATTGTGTTTGGATTGAAGGGAGTTCTATGATCTGGGAAAAAAAAGGAAAAAAATGAAACGGTTTGAAAAGGGGATCTGGAAAAATTTATTGACACAACCAATTGACTTGGGGGAAATGATTAGAAGGTGCTTCTGAGAAAAGGATTTGAAGGAATTGTAATTTAATGGGTTATAAAAAAGGTTAATTTGGATTTTCGATGTTCGTGTTGATGAATAAGCAATGGCAAAAGAGGAGGTAGAAGTTTTTCGAGATCCCAATTACTTTTCTGCAAGAGCTCTAGGAAACTTGTCTACGCCGACCAACTATTCCCTCGAACACCCCACTTCTCTCTCACATAGAGATTTCATCTGAATCAATAGAAACATATACTCTTCAGAATTTGCAATCTTGAAACTTTAGCTTTTTATGGATTTTCATCCATCCTGAACCATTAAAGCCATATGTTTGACCTCTCAACAAGTCACATTGTTATAGGAATGGGCTAGGAGGTTACAAGATAAGTAACTCCCCCACATTGACGTGACTTCCCCCACATTTCTATGATTAGGTTGTCCTATTGAACCTAGATCTTGGGATCTCCATTCAACTATTTAATAACGGTGTTTCTCCTTCATAAAAGCTTCATCCATCAAGGGCTTTAGTCCTCATTCCTTTAGATCGACTTACTAACTAACTCACTCTGCTTAAGCCTTTTTAAACGATCCCGCGATGTTATCCTTTGGACGCCAACATAGTCACATAATTGAGATAACTCCGTTGAGAGTGATGTTGGTCGTATCGAGTTATTGTCGAAGTCTACGTCGATTGTCTGGACTTTCCATTATACATTGTACTTTTAGCTCTTCCCATGGCCGATTTACTGTCACAATGTATACTAATGGCCGTTACCGGTTTAGGCCACCTTGGTATGTCCTCTACGAATTGACGTAGCATTACCGCCTCTTCTCCGCAGGTTATCTAGCGCTATAAATTCTGAATTCCTCCATCGTGGACTTAGCTAAAACATTTGCTTGGGAAGACTTCCAAATTATAGCGTATAGCGGCCCCTCCTATGGTGTAAAACACATATCCCACTAGTCGATCTAGAAACCTTTATGTCAGATATCCAATTTGCCATCACTGTATCCCTCGATAACAGCAGATGTCCTGTCATAATGCAGTCCAAAATCACGACTGATATACTCAAATAAATTGAAGTACCCCTCATTATACTTTCCAATTGTGCAAACCTTGGATTACTCCGATATACCTACTTAGCCTACTAACTGCATATGCTAAGTCAGGCCGGGTACCTGTCATCAATACAATTAACATTCCAATAATCCCTTGAAATACCTAATTGGGCACACCTAAGCCTCTATTTTTAGATAGATTCATACTGGTGTCAATTGGAGTTCTAGCTAGGCCGGAATCCCCCGCATTATGTGTATTAATGAATTTTGTCCCACGTAAAGTGCTTTGACACTTTAACACAAAGTCCATTATGAGTACGTATGATCTTTATTCCAAGGATCACATCAGCCAACCCATAACCTTCATGTCAAACTTTGAATTTCAACATGTCTTATAGTAGTGATCTAAATATCATGTCGCTGCTGCTAAGCCACACGATAAGCATAATCATCAGACATACAAACACAAAAATACATATCCCGCACTTGTGTTCCCTTCACGTACACAACACTTGTCGCATTCATTAATTTTGAATCCACTCTCTAACAAGGTGAGACAAACTTTGATGCCACTGTTTGGTGATCTTTGCTTTAAGCCATACAAACGAACATGCAACACAAGTCTACAATACCTGTGCCTCCTTAGTCAGGAGCTAATTAACCTCAGGTTTGGTTCAAATAATTTCATCTCTAAATCTCCAATTAGAAAATAGACCGTTTTCACATCCATTTTTGAATTAGTTCTCAAATTTCCTTACAGCGGCAATAGCAATTATCATTCTAATCGAGGTTATTCGCGTAACCGGCGAATAAGTATCAAAGTAGTCTAGACCTTCACGTTGTCTAAACCCTTGGATTACCAATCTTGCTTTATATTTATCAACGGTGCCATCAGCTTTCATCTTCTTCTTGAAGATCCATTTATAGCCTAGTGGTTTTTAACAAACCAGAGGTACACCACAGCCCCACGTATTGTTGTTTTGTAAAATAGATTCTATTTCACTTTTGATGGCTTCTCTCCATTGTTGCCCTTCCGAGGAAGTTACCGCTTCTCGGTAAGACGTGGGTTCATTTTCTACCATAAAAGAAACAAAATCGGGTCCAAACGATTTCTCGTTTCTTGCCCTTTTGCTTCTTCTTGGTTCTACTTCTTCTTCATCGGTTTGATCTTGTCTCTCATCTTGGAGATCATTATCATCTCTTTGTCTCTTATCTCGGAGAACTTATGATCATACTAACTAAATGACTATCTCCCAGTTCTCCCTTCTGATAAACAGCAGACAAATATAATTCCATTCACAAGAAATTAAAGCAATCCTAATATCCATATGGTCTATTCTTTGTGACACACAACTCTGGATTTTTCGGTTACATAGTTACAATTGAAACGATAAGCAGTGCAAAGAGAATCTTAGCATATCAATTGATATAAAACAATCACACAGATTATAGGGTCCAACTCTTTTGGCCCTTGGAATTGCAACAGCTACACTTGCTATCAAACAACCCCACAACTCAGTAAGTATTGATATGATGGTTCTTCTTCCCAACCATAAAGTTCATCAAGTGAGTCACTTCCATTTCTGTTACGAGGTATTCTTATTTAAACAGATACAATGTAGTTCCGATCAGAATGGCTTCACACCCCCACAATGCTCCTGAATCTCAAAGCCAAGAACTAATCAACATGACACAATTAACACTTTCTTCAACATACCGTCTCCTTCCTTTCGGCAATACCGTGAGTATGGGCTGAAGGTGAAAAGGAGGAGAGCAGTGTGCACTCATGCAACCATAACAAAAATCCATGTTTCGACAAACAAACAGCTCAGGCGAATGGACAGCCATGCATAATTCCACCCTCCTCTTCTCACTTCGTACAACCTTGATTTTCTTACCAATTGATTCACAACTTGATCGGTCTTTTAGTATTAGAATCAAACTTGTCTATAGCTTCCCTTTACTTTTCAACAAGTAAACATAGCAATACTGCGGTACACGAATCATCAACACAAACGTGACAATAAAGTACTTATTTAGCCACCTCTAGTGAGGGTATGATTTCACACATCACATATGTCTTGTGTGTAGCATATCAAGTGGTTCGTGAGGTAAATGTAAGCTTGTATCGACAAATCTAAAGAAATCCGATTTGAAACGAAGTTCCTAGTTAATTTTGTATGCCTTCCAACACTATTTCACATCGTATTTAGTAATCAATATGAAAGTTTGTGTATGCACACATTAAATTTCTAAACAAACGACGCATCTAAATTCTAAAAATTTTACATGTCCAAGACGACTCATCGCCGATAAACAATTATGGAAGTACACCTCCCATCTCACGTAAGGTTCAGAAAGAGCTTTCATTTTATGATATCATTTCTGAGACAAGCACCATTACAATTGGTAGTTTAAAATAGCATTCCTACGTCGCATAACCTTACCTATCTATACATTTCTTCTTTAGACAAATCACACACAACTTTCCATCACTACCAAAGACTTTAACAAATACTCCAAACTTTCTCTCTAACAGTTCAACCGTACTATCACGATCTCTGCGAATCTCCGGGAACATACACAGACATTTAGTCCAACTTCTCGAGCTCTTTCTCGGTACAGTCATCTTCAAAAAAACTCTCCTTTCACCCTTGATATCACAGACATTTTGCAGTCATTGCCCATCCAAACACTTCGTGTCCATTGTCAACACGCTCTTGAAAAGAGTGAAACATCCTCTTACAGCACACCCATGACGAGTTTGCCAGTTAACCAACTCCACCATACCACTGTTGTTAGTACCTACCAATGTTAACCTCAGAGATCATGGCCACAAGCAACACATCATCAATCATGTCCACATTCTCATTCTAACCATATTTGCCTGACTGGATTCACCGCTTGGTCATCTTGCAATTACGCGAGCTACGGTGACCTGGTTGGTCACAGATTGTTAGCAAGTCCCCTTGGTAACTTCTGCTTCACAATCCCCAACTTTAGTGAGCAAGATTACTATCATACTGTCCCCTGGCCCTCTCTTAGATCCATTCATCTTTTGTCTTTCTTTAACTTCCCCCCTTTGAATTTAACCTTAAGATGACCCAGCATGTCTCCAACCATCGATTAGCCTTTGCAGAATCAGCGATGTATAAGAGTCATTTCCCTGAGTACCACTTGTTGTCCTCTATACGAATACTAAGGCAAAAAACATACAAACCAAGTTCTTCAACACTCATCCCTTTCGCGTTATTGCTCAAAGTAGCTTATTTAATAATTCACACCAGCCACTATTTGGCGCGAGCTAACTTTTCAATAATAGCAGCAACCTTGAAAACTTTCACTCAAAGATTCATTCCCTCACATGACACACACACACATGTCAGCAAAAACTTCTCAGATCTTGAACCTGCAACTGAACACCGCTCTTTGAATCAACCATCTTGTAATCCAAGAAACCGAGTCTACCACCATCGAATTATTTCTTTGTACCGAGCATCTTCTGTCTTGTACTTGCGTTCCAATGACTCCCAAATCTTTGGCAGTCGTGGTCAATTTGCAGTACACATTATGACAAAGTATCATCAAACCATTCAGCACATAATTGTGACACAAAAAACGTCTGAATGTTTCCATGCCATCCACCACAGCTTGTCACAGCCTGGCAATTAATCAGGATTGACCTTCGGTCAGAGAGTTCAACCTGAGGTGCAGTTCTTTCAAGAACCAGTGCCAAGGGCTAAGGTTAGTGAGAATATGAAGACATCATCTTCTTTGCCTAACCCTTCTTAAAAATGTCTGACCATACATGAAAATTTTTCTCTGGTTTTCAATTCAGCCAAGAAAGATAGCCACTGCGTTGGAAAACAAAACTCGTGGCGTCATCGAACTTGGTGTATCACGTCTAATCACACTTCAACAAACAGATTGGAATGTGTAAGTTTTGATGTGTTCAGATCATGATTCTAGAAATATTAACGACAAACACCTTAAACAAACGTAATCACGTTTTCACTCGGTATCCCCGCTTGTACCAGGATTAGAGCATCTAAAGACGAACACTCATCTTGGTTTCAAATGAATAAAATACAGCTCAGTTTATAATACAATCAATAGCTTGGTTTAAATACCAAACTGATTCGAAAGATATTATCGATCTATAAAAACCCGGCTATTAAATCTTTTGAGTCGTAAACAACCATGATTTCCAACGTAACTCTAATCTAGGTTCGAACACAAATAAACTTCTTATACACATGAAACTGTTAACAGTCTATTATATCCAAACACTTAAAAGCGTTATTAATCTGTGTATAAACTAGAATCAGTGTTCCAAGACTGTTGGGAAACCTGCATACTTATAAATAAGCGTAAGATTCGAATAATTAAGCATCTAAATGCGTAACGTAAACAGAAGCGCGAACAGATACAACATCTACAGCAATGTAAAAGAACGAGGCTCGTGTCTGAGCGGCACAAATCCTTAAAACAATTCTCCCGATCAGGTTTATCCTCACGGGTACATCAACGTCCAAAGCTGTTGTACAGCCGGCACCTGACATACTTGCCAGTGAAATATCACGGAAAAAAAAGTGCTTCCCGATCGACAAACTGCTGGATAAACGCACTTGTTTAATGGAGCTTACATCACTCTTGCGTTCTTCTTCTTGTGTTGAGAGGTGGTCGTCTTTCTCATGAATAGTATGAGATTGCGCCACTTCTATTTTAATACACCTTTCATAAGCAGTCAGGTGTAATCGGTGCAAAAATCAAATGTCAATTAATGCTACGATAAGTGCTTCATTAATGTTCCTGTATAAAAACCTTTATAGTCAAATAACTAACCGCCATTTAAATTGTCCAAATAAAGCCCCATTAATTTTATAGTATATTAAAAACCGTTTGAGAAAAACAAAAAATAACAGCCCAAATCAATTTGTCAATTAAGGACATACATTAACATTCGCGCAGAACCAAACGAGCCTCAGTAACTGACATTTAACCATTTTCCTCCCATCCAACTTCACTCTTAGTTTGAGAACTAGCGATTATCTCATTCGACGGCCGAGCACTCTGTTTCTGGACATCTACCTACTTAGGCTCGGCCCAGATGGCCATTCTACATTTAATAATTTATTCTCACTACAATATTACTATGTCGGCGAAGTTATGAGTGAAAACCCATTTTCGCACTAAAATTAGTCTCCAACAGATAAGAATCAGATAGACCACACGTGAAGAGTCAAATGAGATTCATCTACTTCGTGCAATGTATGATAATCCTTCCGATTTCACAAACGTAATGCGAGATAGTGTATGGAGCATTACGGGTCCTAAATTACACCGAAGCGTAGTTATCAAGTCCCTGTACATTCGACACCCTAAACATGCTACACCTTGACATGACACACCAACAAACATGAATTGGTTAACCATACTTTTTAACATGATTTCATCTACTAACAAAACTATAGCAGTAGTAAAAATTCAGATACCGATAGCTCTATTCACTGCAAAATCTAAAAGAGAGATACAGGGAAGAACCGTCCATTAAGAGCAGAGTACCCATCCAGCATATAGAAGCTTCAATCATCGCCACAGATGCCAGCTGGTTTCACGATTAGGGCTACAGTGCACCTATTAGATAACTATCTCAAAAACCTCAATTAGCTATTTTGTCTAATATATCTACACTGCGTAATATATTTTGTTAATGCAGGAGACCTACAAACCTCTGGCGATCCAGAATTCCACCAGTCACATACCTGAATTAATTTATTTGATTTACATTGGCTCAGATTGTTCATTAATTTCCTATTAGGGTTAAGATCATAGTCATTAATTTCAAACTTACAAGCAGCAGACCTCAAACGAAACAATTATAGTCATTCCTATTCCAGCTGAATTTTCACAATAACTCCATCGACCAACCAACAGGGTGTACAACTGCTCATCTCTGTCGGTTTGAAACGCAACAAATAAATAGAGCGTCACACAAACAAACACGAAAATATACTAATCATGGAAACCCTTTACAATATTTCACTCTACAACCACATATTATACAAGCCAACTTAAACATCAAATGTAAAATGCTGCGCAGATTAACAGAACAATCCTTAGTCACCCAATGAGTATTTGTCTTGAGACTCTTTCGATTTGAGATATGAAACATATTCTGAGAAGCAATATAATCTATCTTCACGTCAATGTGTACACTCACACTTTCACAATCTGACTTCTCTCATTATGCTCAGAGGCTCACCCCATTCACAGCGCCAGCTACTTTGCACTCCATCTATACGTAATATGCGCAGAGTGAGAACTATCAAGACAGCACATCTCCAGAACAATGACCTATTCTTATCTAGTTGATCAGCAGAAAAGATCACTAAAGCGAGCGCGTACAGTTATAAATCCACCCTGGAATTAAAATATAGATATATACAACCAGAGTCAGACGAGATTCAACACACTCTCAACACACTAACAATGCTGGATACTGCGGAACATCGTTCCACATTATCAAATCTATCCAATGTTTTATCAAAAAAACCATCTATGGCTAGAAGAAAAAACATCAGAACAATTCTCAGTTCTAACCACTTCAAATTTACACTACTATTTACATTAAAAACTGCGAAGAGAGAAGGGGATTCATGATTATCAAAAAGTATAACAACAAACAACACGGATACAAACCAGACTCAAACACCAAAAACCACCAACGCGGATAAACACAGCAAAGAAAACCAAAAAGGGAAACCCAGAAGTGAGGCAAACAGAACAAAACACACTACCCAACAATACTACAACCGGTGAGAAGACAAACCCAAAAACCAGCAACCCACAAACCAACTACAACAAAACTAGCGTGATATTTAAAACAAAAAAAATACAAAATACCTCTTAAATACCGAAAATAATCTACTCACAAACCAGGAAAATGCTAATATAAAAACCCACCTAATACTTACACTACACCAAAACAACCCCAACACCCAACCAACAACACTCACTCCCATATGGCTTGTAATATACACAATCCAAATAAAAACCCACCCCCCAAAACCAAAAATTAGTTTACAATCAACACACATATACACACCCATGATACCCAAACAAACGACAACAATTCATCAAGACAATACCTGGTTGTTTCTGCTACAACAATACTTATCACCCTACGTCAGAACAATATAAAAAAGTCACAAAAATCATCCAAATAAGTTTACATACACGCCACGGAAAACCACACAACAATTCAGTCCTCGACACACACAAGCCAGTCACACTAAACCGGTGTTTTTATCTATTTTCTCACACTTTTTTTTACCTTATTTCTTTCTATCCTTTATTTTTTTTTTTTTTTATTATTTTATATTTTTATTTTTTTTTTAATTCTCACACATTCCGCTACCCAGGAGCCCACTTATTCACTTCGCAACACGCAGAGGAGAAAGACTAATACCAACAACAAGGACGAAATATGCATTCATCAACAGGAGGTACGTAACTACGCAAGTATGAACCTTTGTGGCAAGGGTCAAATCCATGCATCAACTGATCTAAAGCTTATACAAACGTCACCTGTGAGATAATGCGTCATCATATAATTGTACATTAGTTTATTTTATGCATACAACAAATCTTATAATTGACAAATTACATGTTGCTGCTACAACCTTATGTTTTCTCTCAATTGTCTAATCTTTTATATATCTTGATAAACTGTTGGTATGTGTGTAATCTTTTATATATCTTAGGGTATAAATTTAGACCAACACCCTTAAAAAGAAAAGTAACCATTTTTCACTAAGCCATTTGTCAGCATTAAATCAAAAGAATACTAAAGTTACCATCTTTAACAATTTAATCATTTTCTTAATAAACATAAGCGTTAATCAACTTTAAAACGCAAAAGAAAAACAAAAGACAATGTTGGCTTACCTGAACATAATGACACATAATTTGTTCAAGTCAATCTATTTTCACGCACACTCTGTCATCAACAAACAGTGGCCGAATGGCCTAAACAGGAAAAACCCCTGGTCCGGTGTACAACCAGTATCCACATTGTTAGTTGTGATATAATCTCTTAACTGGTGTATAAATCTATTTTAAATCCAGGTAATAACCACCTTTACATCTCGACAAAAATCATTCTAAGAATTCAATTCCACTCGTCATACATTCTATGGTTATAAGGTTTATGGTATACAGCTAGTGAATAGAAAAAACAGGGAAAAAATATACCTGAGCCAACATCTAAGGCATGCATTCCAGGCTGTAAGTTATTCTCCAATAACTGCAGGCAAGTAGCATGCATATGAGGTGCAGAAATGGTGGCGTTAAAACCTATTTGCATTGGACTGTCTTCATAAGCTCTTCATAAGCTGGAGACCCATCAGGTACAAACAATGCCCTATCGACAGTCTCCATTATTTCAGCCACTTTCATTGACTGAATAACTCCATAAATAGATGCTATTGTTTTACTTCCACAATGACAACGATTACTTACGTTCCAAGAACAATGCGTACAGAGACATGGTTAGAGACACGTATGCACAAACTTGTCAAACTGTAAATTTAATTATTCACACAATATCTGAAAAGTATGTAGAAAGTGCAAGTGTTGGATGCAAGTATCTTTGTGACATATTGTATGCTACAATGTCTGAAATCAGAAACGAAGAAACTTGTCGATTTACACCTGAAAATTAAGATCAAAAGATGTTGTTACCTTTATCCTCATTTTCTGCCATTTGTTCTTCTTCATCTTTCGCAGTCATTTTTTCTTCCTTAACAGCTTGTTCAACTGTCATTGCCTCATCTTGTTTGATATTTTTTCTACCCTTAAACACTCAAAAATGCTTGTGTACTGTATAAAGGCGTGGTAAAAAGTTAAGAACCTTAAATAAGAAATCCCAAACATCATTTAGATGGAAATATAGTTAGCCCAAATGAGAAGAATTCAAAATTATGTTTGGGTGCCATAATTGATTTTCCCCATCCATTCACATCTAACGCAAGTATTCTGTTTCTCTCTGAAATTTAATCCAAAGTTAGGATATGCTAAAGCTGTGCCATTTATATGTTACGGTTGATTGAGCTCAGTTTTACCTTTAAATGGGTAACATGGGTAAGTATTTAATTTTGGTCTAAACTGGAATGGACTCTCTGTGAAGAAAGTCAAGTTCACAAAAATTGGAAAATAATTTTTATGAAAAATAAATATATATTGTTTACAGTTAAGAACCTTAAATAAGAAATCCCAAACACCCTTTAGATGGAAACATAGTTAGGCAGAAAGTCTTGGTTTGTGAAGCACGGCTGAACGTCCCGATACATCTCCACCAAGCAAGGATTATGACTTCGAGATAATGATCTAGCAGGACCAATATATATTGTTAAATATATGAATATGATGTCTGCATCATTATAAGATGTCTACATTATTTCCCATAATTCAATCTTTCAACATGATAAGATTTTTGAATCAAACTGGCGATAAAATTACTTTATGGAAAGAACAAACCTGTAGTATATACTCTTTCAGGGAAAGTAACTTGAGCATCACTGCTTTTAGAATCCATAAACGCCATTGTAGTACCAAATCTCTTATCTACATGTTAATAATTTAAAGAGAGCACCCATAACATGATATAAAGATATATCTCACCTTCCATGGTGGTTGTTAATTATAGAGTATATAGTGGTCTTCGTTCCAGATAAGCCACACAATCTGTAACTGAGAATCAAAACCAAAACAAAAAACTGAGAAGATGTTTTTACCAGATACATGATCATTAGGATTTTTCTAAAAAATGAGGTGTGTGATACAAGATTATTAGGGTTTTGATAAAAAAAATGAGGCGTATGTATTTGATAAAAAGTCACGTATGTATTAGGGTTTTAATCTTGTGTCCATGTCATTGTTGTGTGTCCATGTCATGATTGATGTGGCGTACAGTCACTAAATCGTATTTATACAGTCATAATTAGCCCTATATATAAGTTATATATATATATATAGAGGAAGGTTAAAATAAAAAGACAAATATCCGTGAGAAGGATAAAAAGAAAACTTTTTTAAAAAAAGTTCTTAAAAAATTTCAAAAAAATTCCACAAAATCAGGTATGTTGGTGCATAAAACTTTTGTAAAAGAAGTTTTTCTAATTTTTAGTTTTCATACGTTTTTTTAATGCAAAAAAAAAAAATTTGATGCACAAAATTTTCAACTTGTTATAGTTTGATGCACAATAAAATTTTGATGCAAAAAGTCAAAAGAAATTGGGTACAAAAACGAATTTTTGATGCACAAAAAAGCGATTTAATGCACAAACGTTTTTTTTCATAAATTTTTTTGGGCAAAAATATTCACTTTTAAAAAAAACTTCCTTCACAACTTTTTCATATACCAACATACACGATCTTGTGGAATTTTTTCAGAATTTTTTGAGAACATTTTTAAAAAAAAAAATTATCCTTCTCACGAATATTTGCCTTTTTTATTTGATCTTTATCCTATATATATATATATATATATATATATATAT
>BQNB010003055.1:105790-118365 GCA_026074375.1 Tanacetum coccineum
ATTCAACCTAGGGAAAGCTGACTTGATATGATTGGTACTACCACACTCGTAACAAGCCCTAGCAGCTAGGTTTTTAACATTAATGGGGTTTACATTCCTAGGCACCACTCTACACTCCTTGGTAAAATAACCTGGGCGGTTATAGTTGAAACATGTACGACAAGGCGCCTCAGGTGGATGGTAAGTGTTACAGGTGGTACACTTGGGTACTGTACCCGTGTTCTCTCTCCCGACAAGGTTGGTGGTTGTAGCAAAGGCATTTCTAGCCCTAGTCCTTTTGTTGTCATCTCTCACATTTCTATCCTTTCTAGGTTCTCCCCCATTTCCTCTCTTCTCAAGGTTCTTTTTTATGGATCCATTCTTAAGGGCTTCATCAGTCAATGTACCAACTATCTGCACAGCCTTTTGAATGGTCTTTGGCTCCATTGCTGCTACCATTCCTCGAATTTATAGAGCAAGGCCATAAATGTACCTCTCAATCCTTTTGTTCTCATGGGTAACTAAGTGAGGAACTAACCTAACCAACTCATGAAACCTATCAGTATACATAGCATGGCCAGCCCCGACTATGATGTAATTCCACAACTCAGTTTCCAACTTTTGCATTTCATTGCTCAGGCAGAATTCCTCTCTAGTCAAAGTCTTAAAGTCTTCCTATGACATACCTACAACTGCCTCTCGACTTTGTGTGTGGATTTAAGAGTTCCACCACGTGAGAGCCTTACCAACAAATGAACCAGCAATGCACTTTACCTTTTGGTTTACCTCGCACCCACTCATATCCTAAACTAACTCCATCTTTTCTATCCAACGGATATAGACTATAGCACCTCCCTTACCATTATACTCTTTCGGGTTACAAGCTAAGAATTCTTTATAAGTACAACCCCTTCGGTTGTTATCTACAATGACATTCCTAACATTACCCCTAATGTTATCAGTGATGGCATCGCCGTTATGATTCCTACCATTCCTCTGATTCCTACATTTCCTCTGATTCCTACATTGGTCGCCTATTGGGATACAATAGTGGGAAGTAAGTTTTGCAGTTGTTGTGCAATAATAGTGGAGAAGTCAGGAACTCCATCGACACCATCATTCACCTCGTTACCTCAGCCACCTACTTAACCACCTACTTGACCACCTACTTGGCCACCTTGACCATCAATCTCACCATTATTCTGATTACCAGATCGACCTCTAGTTCTACCACCTCCTCTACCAGTCTGTCCACCCATCCTTCCTCCTCGTAGTATGGCAGTTGCTTGACCAGCACTTCATGTCATCATTCTTGGCGGCATTATCTACACGAGAGAGGACATAGGTAATGTTAGGTAAGCGGAAAGGTCACCATATATATAGTATAACTTAATATACTACGATACACATAATACGGTCCTAAGGTGTCAACACCATTTTGTTTGAACGATATTACTAAATACGTGTAAATCGTGATACGTTTATAACTACGTTGGCCACCGTATTTATATCCATATCCTTTCCCAGTCGTGCCCAGTTTTAGGCTCACACATTTCGATGATTGACTTACTAGTAGGATATACTATATAACCACATAAGAAAGTAGAAGTGGAACACCGCGCACATAGATCTTAAAACGTAACTATATGACTATTCTTAGGTTATAGTCTAGGCCAAACCACCTAGTTCTCTATAACCTTGGCTCTGATTACTAATATATTACACCCCGACATAGGCGGAAACACGGGCATGCGACAAAGAATGATCAATCATAACACAAGATACAAGATAGAGAAAACTAAAATGCATTAATGAGTGTCATGATGATTATTCATCTCAAGTACAGACTTGAGTGAGGTCCCAATCAAGAACACAACAAATAGTCGCCTACAAAACCAAATGCCCACGCAGGGGTCCATATAATCTTAAACATCAATCCTCAAGAAAACAAATCCAAAACATACTTCAAAAAGCAAGACCTCTTAAACATGATCTATACAGGATACACTTAAAGTCTGCTATCTCACATCTCAACCTTAACGATCATTCTCTTCACATGAAAATGATACTCGAAAACATCAACAATAATGTTGGTGAGCTCGTAGGTTTGATTTAAAACCCAGTCGATGTGCCAATATTTTCAACAATGGACAATTGTGCAATATAATAGTGAATATATTTAAACAAACCCATGACTTAGCATCCCTGCTAATCATGTACCATGACCTAGCATCCCCGCTAGTCATCAAACCAGCATATACCAATGCTCTTGGAGTCGCAACTTCGAATGTCACTTACGCACCTAAGGGCCTACTAGCTGGAGCAATTACTTAGGGCAGGACCACCACAAAACATACCAAATCCTTGCTAATTACATACATTTCCGTGCATCTTGATGCATGCAAGTACAATCAAACAACATAATATTCACATAGCAGTCATAAGCACATAAATTGTCCCAAAAATAAAACCATGTTTCGCACAGTTCAGAAAAACAGTTCAAAACACATTTGAGTATCATTTTCCCCCAACATAAAAGAATTAAAAAGTAGGGCTATGAGAACTCACCTCAAGCAAAGGTGTCTAGCCGCAATCTCAATATCACACAAGCAAATGCAATGATGTCCGAACACGACCTAGTCCAATTAATGTTCCTTTTAATCATTCATTTCCAAAACAATTTTTCAGTTTTGATGCATAGAGGTCAGATGCGTTGTACGGTTATCTATTAGATATGAGTAAAAGACTCGGTCACCCTGTATATTTATTGTTTATAATAGTTCGTAGTTTAATAGTTAATCGTATGACTTTTGGTTTTAAGCCAGGTACTAATACCCGGTATTTTGTAAAAACTATATAAGCCTCTTCTAACTTTGGAAGAGGCAAGCTAGTCAATAATCATTTCAATTTAAACACATACTCTCTCTCTCTCTAAAACATCTCTCTATGTGTTTCTCTCTTTAGAAACTAGCCCAATCACAAGAATCATCATCCGTGTTATGAATTAAACGATCCTACAATTGGTATCAGAGCCTAGTTGGATTCGTGTGGTTAATACAAGATCAAATTCGTGGCTTATTTTTGGTGAAAAATACCCACGGCTCAAATTTATTTTTGAGTTTGTTTGTTTGTTAATCGTGTTCTTCCTTTGTTCTAAATGCTAAGGAAGAAGTATTGTTGCTATTACAAGTGATTCTCAAGCCTCAAGATCGAAAACAAAGCTTATAAGGTTCGAATTATTTTGGTGTTCTTCGTGGAGAGTTGCTTCGTATCTTTTGATCCAGGAAGAAACACATGATATTGGAAGGTTAATCTTCATACACCATCATTGTGTTACATGTTTTAGCTTTGTTTCGTGGTTAAAAGGCTCAAATGGATTGATGTTGCTTAAATCGAGCTAGTGTTCATCGTGGAGAGTTGGTTATTATATTGTTTTCTAGCCGGCGATTTGACAAGGTTAGGGACAAGATCCATGTTTTAAGGAAAAGGTAAGCGGCGGTTTGACTAAGTCAAAGCCGACGAGTTGGTAAAAGGTACGGAGAGTTGTTAAAACACACAGCGAGTTGCTAAGATTATAGGCAGCGAGTTGCTCACGGCGAGTTGAATAAACAAATAAGGCAGCGAGTTACTTTACACGGCGAGTTATCAAACAGACGGCGAGTTACATTAAATCACGGCGAGTTGAGCAAGGCAGCGAGTTACTTGATATAAACGGCGAGTTGTTCAATTTTAGGCGGCGGTTTGGTCACTTATTCTGCCAGCGGTTTGGCAAAAGTTTGGTGGCGGTTTGTGTTATCTTAGGCGGCGGTTTGCTTAATATCTCATACGCAGCGGTTTGATTAAAAAAAAGTATCCAGACGACACCCCTTTTAGCGACACTTTTTGGCGAAAAAATTAAGTAATTTGTAATCTTTTTTCTATAGCCTTTTTAACTTATTTTTACATCAAATTCAAATTTTGGTAATAGGGTAAAAATTATTTCGGTCGACACTTTTTGGCGGGAAAAATTAAGTAAAATATAATTTTTTCTTTAGCCTTTTTAGCTTATTTTTACACCAAATTTAGATTTTGGTAATAGGGTAAAATTTATTTTTTTTCATAATCCAACTGCGCCAAATTTCAAACAAATCAACAAACCAAATATCACAACCAATTATTCATTTACGGTTTTTCATTGAATTTTGTAAAATCCGGTAACTTTTTATCGGTTTAAATCTTAGACTTGTAAAATCCGTGAAACGTTAATTGCATTCTATAACTCATTACATCAAGACGTCTAATAGTGTCAGAAGTATTTGGTATGCCTCGGTTTCGATTACACGCCCACTAATTGGGTTTTTTGAGCAAGAAAGACTTTGATCTTGGCAACAACCGCATTCGTCTGTATTGTTGGGAAAGATAATGGAGAGAACATTATGAAATCGATTTCTGAAGGTCCATTTCAGACTGGGAAATGTTCATACAAACTCTGCTGAGATGCTGAAGAAACTGAGGGTGCACTTAACTAAGGGTCCAGACGTTAACTAGGTCTTTACAGACCTTTCCTGCTAAGGAGAATAAGAAAGGTATAAAGCTGGACATTCGTGCTACGAATATCTTACTTCAAGGTATACTAAAAGACATCTACACACTCATCAACCATTACACTGACGCCAAAGACATTTGGGACAATGTGAAGATGATTCTGGAAGGTTCTGAGTTAACAAAGGATGACAGGGAATCACAATTATACGATGAATTTGAACGCTTGTCAAGCAAAGGAGAGACCATTCATGTTTACTTGTGAGGTTTTTCCGAAGCTCAATAACGAACCATGAGAAACATCAGATGACCATGCCCAGAATGCAGCTTAACTCTAAGTTTGTGAACAACACTGTTACCTGAATGCGAGTAGATTCACTTACTGAAGTTCAATCTAAAATTACTTGTTTACGTTTAATTTTACGTTGAACGTTTTTATATTTTGTGATTATCAAAACGTAAAGATGTGAAAAAAAATATTAGTAATGTTTTTAGGCATTATATTTTTATCAACAATAGGCGTGCCCACATATCAGATCATCCAATTCAATAAAGCACAAAATGAAGAAGAAATGAGGTTAAACCTGGATCTCATTCAAGAAAGAAGGGAAACAGCTGCCATTCGAGAAGCTTAGTATAAGAAGAAGGTGGAGCAATATTACAACAAGCGGGTCCGGCCCGTATCTTTTAAAGTAGGAGACTTCGTATACAGAAGGAATGAGGCTAGCCGCGTGGAAAATCAAGGGAAGCTAGGTCTAAACTGGGAAGGTCCATACCGAGTCACCGAAGCATACGATAATGGTTCATATAAGCTTTGTAATATGAATAACCGAGAGGTCCCTCGCACGTGGCATGCGATTAACCTTCGGAATTGTTTCATGTAATTCTTTTAATGCATTAATGATCAATGAATTATGATCCCTATCCATATTAGAGAGTGGGGCGATTTTGTCAAAATTGTTATACTTAGGCAAAAGTATATGTGACTCCTCCGGATGGCTAGCTACCTACCGGAGAAATGTGTAGTCAATGTCTAAAAGAAGTGTCCGTCACTTTACGACCCAAGTGTCTATCACGGGACGGTCGATGGACAAACAACAACGTGGCTCGTGCGTAGCCAATGTCCAAAACAAACCCCTAAGTCTAATTAACTAGGGAAGAGCCTTCACCGAAAGGCTATGCCCCGAACGTTGTGTTCGGAAGAACGTACAAACGTTATGTAAAGTGTCCGTCACTTAGCGGGATACCCAACTAGGGCCCAGCTTCGGACAAACATTATGTGACTCCGGCGTAGTAAATGTCTATACAAGTCAATTAGAAGTATCATATACACATTAGCAAACGGTTGTATTCATTCGCATACAAGCAAAGGCAAAATATAAAGGAAATTCCACAAGATCAGCAAAGCGTGATAAGCATTCATATTCATGTAACATACAAAATAACGGATGTCACATTCGGATACAAACTTCAAAAAAAAGTTACAAAAAGCTTTAACATTTATGAAAAGTAAATACAGATTATCAGGTGGCAGTGCCGAAGGGGATATCAGTAGAGATTTTTGAAACAAAAGCTGGAGGTGGTTGAGCAGCATCCTCGACGGCAACACCAGAAGTAGGTCTTTCGGTCATGGTAGGAGGAGGAACATCCGGATACACTGCCAACAGCTCATTCATCGGCAAGTCACAAGAATCGGCAACCTTCTGGACATATGGATAAGACGTAGTGAAAAGATCTCGGTGCTTCGACTTCCATGACTTCGACACCTCAGTATCTAAATCTTGGGTCTTAGAAAGGAACTGTGCAATCTCATCCTCAGTCCTACCCAGGCTAAGTCCTCCTAACCACCTAGAAGTGTAGTACAATTGAACCGGGGTAGCCAAGCTCTTCCGGTACTCAACACTTGTGTGCAATCTTTTGACCACCACATATATAAACTCGCGGACAAGCTTCTTGCGGTCAGCCTCGGCCTGAGCTACCTTACCCAAGAGATTTTGTTTTTCACCCTCCAACACCTTAACCTTCTCCTTGGCAGCCACCAGCTGCTGAGTCCTCGGCTCAAGATCCTTCTCTAAACCCCGGATCTTCTCCACTTGATCCGAGGCAGTTTCTCTCCATTCATCCCTCTCCCGTTCTAAATCTTTCACCCTGTCCAACAACTCTTTTTCTCGGGGTAGACATTCAGAATGGACGCTATCCAGCAACAGTCCGAGCCCAAAGAAAGCCCGAAGGGCAATCAGACCCCACATCACACCAATCGCACGCACGAGTACTCCGGCCAACGCACAGGTAAGTCAAAGTAAGGCATTAATTCTTTATTTAACATTACATATTTAGTATTGCGTCACCAGTTCTCAACTAATAACACAATACTGGGGGGACATGTTCGTGTATGTGCCGAACACATTGTGTCGAGCATCACTATGTTGCCGGATAGTACACGCCGAAGTATATAGTCGGACGATAAATAACGACCCACTTGGAAAGTGACATAGCATGGCTAGAAGGCAACAACGGAGAAAACGCGCTGCACTTCAAGATTGTCCTCATACTAAGAGCCAAATCTGACTCTGTTCCTGGCACACTGGGTCGTGGGTCCCCTCACATGTCAGTCGTACGTCAGGTGTCAGGTCAACGGCTAGTGACATCACCAATCAGGTACAACTTTGGGTAGTATAAATACCCAAAGACATTCTACTGTTTCACTATGTTTTTCCTTCTGACAATACTTACTCTGACAATACTATTCCATCAGTATCAAGACCATTCTCTTACTCTCATGCCGGAGTTTGGTCCTGTGGTCAAACCCGGGACGAGGCTAACGCGTGTTGTTTCTTTGTGTGTAGGTATCATCCCCGTTGGTGGCCGGAAGGTGTTCCGGAAAACCGAAAGGTCACCGTAGCAAGATTTTACCTCAACAACTTATATTGTTGGGCTAACGACTAAATGATGATACTTTAACTTAATTGGGCTTAACTAATAATTTTTTGGTTAAATTGAGTATATATTTTTTTCAAGGTTTTTGTCTTTTCGACAACATTAAGGTTGTTGTTGTTAAAGAATCAAATTTTTATTGCAAAGGTTTGTTGATAATAAAAAATTTTTTTTGAACGGCAAAACTTTTATTAGAAAACTAGCAAGAGGCTAGAAGGATTACATACTAATACACATGGGGCTTTTAAGCCAAGAAATCCAGTTTAACCGAGACTTAGACCTGCTATTCATCCATAAAAAAGACATTTGGACCACATCATCAAATAAGGAATCCGGTTTAGAAGTGGGATCGCTGAAAAGAAGGCGGTTTCTGAACTTCCAAACAAGCCACCACATCACGTAACAAGATCCTTCAAGAAAAACCTTCAAGAGTTTAGGAAGGCGAATACTAGACAGCCAAGATATCCACTCGTTATAAGAGTGAAAGCTAGAAACGTCTAGCTCCCACCAAGTCAGAAGACGGCGCCACACTTTTCGAACCATCGAGCAAGAAAAGAAAATATGATCGGAGTTTTCTACTGCTCGGTTGCAAAGAGGACATAGAATAGACGGAATGTCAATTCCACGAAGAGACATGTTACATCTTGTAGGCAAAGCATCCAAACAAACCTTCCAGGCGAACACATTTATTTTTATGGGAAGAATCCTTATCCAACGAGTCGCAGCATCTGCTTTAGGGAGAAGAAGATCATCAATGTAGGCGCGCGAAGATTTGACAGAAAACAAACCAGAGCCTTCTAAACTCCAACTCCAACGATCCTCAATGTTTGAGAGAACAAGACCACGAACTAATTGGCAAAGCAAATTAAAGGATTCTTGACTGTATATCAACTTTAAGTAATGACTGTATATCAACTTTTTTTTTAGAGTGTATTCGTCTTTTTAGGATTTGTCATCCAATGTTGATAATTTATTGTTGGTTAAATACTTCTGTAATTCTCTTAACTACGACTCTTGCGGTTATTGTTAACAAAATCCTATTCTTCATATATAACGTAGCTCAAAGATAGGTACGTCCCTAAATATAACTACAAATATCATGATTGAAATTGATTTGCTAGCTTACTTTCCTGAAAGATTAAAGAAGGAATTGGACATTTGCATCACTATCAAACCTAAAATGGGTTAGACACTTATTTGAGGTAAAACCTCACTATAAAGTAGATGGGCCTCGTGTATCATTTGGTCCAAAATTGTCGATAAGTTTAGATACAAGATTTTATTCTATTTGATTTTGAAAAATTTCTCTCTTAAAGTTTTATCTATACGTGAATAACCGAAATGGTGAAATGTTATAACAAGTTTATCAGTTTATCAATTTTTGAAGAATAACATACTTTACTAAAGATTGGTTCTAAATATCCGAGGGTTAGTAACCTGTGAAAAGAATATATACTACACATTTTATAAAAGGAAAATGTGATTGGTGCATCTGTAAAAATGATTGGATGAAATGATGAAAGAGAAAAAAATAAAATTTTACTTGTCATTTTTATGTTTAAGTAGGATAAAATTGTAGGACGATATAACAATGCTCAAAATTATATATCTTTCGACATTTTCTTCTTACATGTCTTCCTACTAGGGGTGTGCAGGAAACCGAAAAACCGAATCTAAACCGAAAAGAACCGAATAACCGAAACCTAAAAAACCGAAACCGACTGAAAAATCGACGGTTCGGTTTTTGGTTTTTTAAAAAACCGAAGTTTTTGGTTCGGTTTGGTTTTAGCATTAAAAAAAAACCGATATAAACCGAACCGATCTTTATAAACATGAAAACAAAAATTATTTCTAATCGAAGCTAAGGGATGATGAATATGCTCCGCTAGATTAACTATATCATGTCTAGTAACTACTTTTTGTTTCAATACTTCTTGAACATGCCATTTAGGACACACAATAAGTTCTCTTCTAAGAGTTTTTTGTGTTCATTAGGTTTTATCGTTGTTATTGTGTTGCTTTATAACACATTAACAATTTTTTTAGGATTTTATATGGTAATTTGTTTTTTATTATCATTGTTGCGTTTTTTTGTTTTTCATGTTTGAATTGTTTATTTAAAGCTTTGAAGGTGTTGGTTTATGGTATATTCCAAATCGACTTTGTAAAAGTAAAGCTCGATAAATCGTATAGAAACCGAAAAAACCGAAAATCCAAACCGAATATAAACCGAAAACCAAAAAACCAAACCGATACAAAACCGAAACCGAATGGTTTCTAAAAATCAAAAACCAAAATTTTTCGGTTCGGTTTCGGTTTTATACAAAAACCGAACCAAACCGAACCATGCTCACCCTTACTTCCTACATTGTAGGAGGATATAACAATGCTCGTTATAGAAAGAGAATAAGCAACATGTGTCTTTGATAAACACATGAAAAAATATAGTTGTCAAAATATTTGTTTTTTTTTAATAAAAGTGGAGAAAAAAAAGGTTCAAATTCGCTGAAATAAAAATTATGACGAGGAAAAATTAAGCAAGCTTTTTTACTTTATGTAGTTTAGCGATGTTGTAATCGAATGCTCGTAACGATGTTGTAATTTATGTAGGTTAATAATTTGTAGTTTTTGAAAGATGTAATTTAAAAGATTTGGCGTTGAGATGAATTTTAATTGAGGGTGTGTTTGTTGAAATCAGCGGTAGCAATTAGCGATAAGTAGTTATCATTAGCAGTTAGCAGTAAAATTAGTAGTAACAGTTTAGTTTATAAAAGTGTTTGGTAAAAGAATTGTAACTGTAATTTTAATGTATAAAATGACGTAATGCTAAATGCTTATTTAAAGAGCATTGAGAAATTAGCGTTTTTATAATTTTATAAATGATAACTACTTTCTTCCAAACTGTAATAATAATACTAAATGCTAAATATTAATTTTACTCAAAAATACTCTTATAAGCTATCTGCCAAATACACCCTAAGATTAATCCTGCAAAAAAATATTAACCTCTAATTGAACTTTTTTCCTCATTTAAATATTTTGTTATAAATCTTTTTGTGATTTAATTTTCTCAAAAACTTATTACAAAATGTATTTTTTTTAAAATAAAATTAGCTCTTTTTATTAATCATCTTCGAAATCTCCAAAGTGTAGAAGGGTATTTTGTAAAACTTGACCATCCCTTTGAGCCTCGTTGTTGAATTTACCTTCTTTCACTTTTCTTGAACTAATTACAGTTACTAATTTTTACATTTTAAACATGATTATCGTCTAACCTTATGATAGAAGTAAACATGCTTTTTGGTAAGTTATTATTTAGTCATTTCCTATATAATAAAAAGACATGTGATTTACACATCATAATTACTGAAAAAAATGTTTTTACTCTGTAACAGTTTTATTTTTATTTTATTTTTTTGGTTGAGTTACTCATCATAGATTATCAACTAAAATTAAAATAAGAAACGTGCTTTCCATGAAGTTATTTTCCAGTCATCTTCTTTTTCCTAGAGAAACATGTGATATACACATTAGTTTACCGTAAGAAAAATCTTTCACATGTTGTAACAATTTTGTTTGTCATTTTCTGTTTGTTTTTTTGGAATTTCTCATCAATGATCGACTAAAATTAGAATGATACACATGCTTTTGGTGAATTTATTATTTAGTCATCTTCTTTGTCTTACAAAACATGTGATTTACACATGCTAATTACTGATACAAAAAAAAATCGTATTATATGATGTAACGGTTTTAATTGTCATTTTCTATTTTATACTATGTATTTAATTGCTCATCACTAAAATTAGAATGGTAAACATGTTTTTCATGAAATCACATGTTATTCATCTTCTTTGTCCCGAAAGACATGTGATCGACATCTTGGGAGGAGAAAGAGGGGGGCAGCGTGGGGCACGTGCCTCTTAACGAAAAAATTATAGTGCAAATTGTTTAAAATATATGGTTGTTTTTATAAGTTGTCATGTTAACGAGCCGGTTTATAATGTAGTTTTTTTAAACTTTTTAAAGTTTACTCATCGACCATAAATTTATAACTCCGCCCCTCATCGACATACATTTTCTAAGTTAAACTTTACATAGGTATAAATGTATAATGTTGCACTCACTTTCATCATTTGATGGTGAGCACAAAAAACATGAGGTGAGTTTGTTTCTATGCATATACCATGAGGGCCAACTAATCTCACATAAAGGGTCTTATTTTGAGGTGATAGGGTCCACCAGCTTTTTGTGGTACCATTAGCTACTTTTATTGTATCCTACCAAATGAAATGGGTTATGTGATGCAACTTTATGGTTTTCATTCTTTTTCAAGTTTGGTTGATCTTTTCTTTTCATATTATCAAACAAAAATGATTAAAAATTTGTTCCTTTTGAGATTCATGTGATCCTTCAAAAGTTGTACCACTTAATTTTGATACATTTTAAGGAAGAAAATAGAAACCGAGAAGAGAGAAACTAATCATAGAACATGGTAAACCACTCCATAGTCTTGTGGAAAAAAAACCATCACTACCTAATTACAAAACCCTTTCACCGCCGCCATCCAATCTAAAAAACCCTTTCATGGCTTCCACCGCCGCCACAATCAAATTCCGTCTCCATTCTAATTAATCACTGTCCTTCAAATCTTATCAATCGTGTTCACCCATAGAGACTCGATTGATCTTGTTTTTAATTCTCCCTATTTTATTTTCCCTGTTTTTTTGATCTCCCTTCAATCCAAACTCTGTTATTTTCGTTCATTATGGCGGCTAGAAATCGTTCAAACTCCAACCACACTCGATTGATTTCCAAATCAATTTTTGTTACCAACTTTCGGGATAACACATCTGCTAAAGATTTATGGGAGGTGTGCAAAGGTTATGGGACCGTCGTCGATGGTTTTATTCCTAATCGCAAATCGAGATCAGGGAAACGGTTCGCTTTTGTTCGGTTTATTAAGGTGGGTAATGTTGATCGTCTTGTGAAGAACATGTGTACCCTATGGATTGGGCGTATGCATTTGCACGCAAATGTTATTCGTTATGATCGTCCTCTAATTAGCTCCTCTCGGCCAAATGTTGCCCCTAGACCTACTGTTAAATCTGTTTCCAGACCCTCTGCTAATGGTGCTTCGT